>CAOLHI010002065.1:0-296301 GCA_948474755.1 Ctenosaura bakeri
TGAACACAGTGGCAGCTGGTAGCTTCCGTATCATTAGGGCAGTGGCTCTCTTCTAGGTTTTAGTCTGAGCTTTAAAGCAGCCCTACAAGATGTTGAACATACTGGGGGTGGGGGAATACAGTTCACCACTTTGGATCACTCCTTTAAAGTTTAGGCTAAAACTATAATAATGATAATAGTAGTAACAACAGTTGTTCTGCCTTTTTCCCAGACTGGGACTCAAAGAAACTTACAACAATTAATAAGTTAAAAATCCACAAGACACAGAAGTTAAAACAAGATTAAACGATCAAATTAAAACCATGTAAAAACACACATCATTAAAACACACACACACCAACACAATCATTCGCAGTCTCCAGCACATTGTATATGATGGGCCTTATATAGTCACTCATCAAAGGACCTGTTGGAACAGAAAAGTCTTTACTTCTCTGTGGAAAAAAGAAGCAGGGAGACTACCAGTCTAACTTCTCCAGGGAAGTAGTTCCAGAGCCTCAGGGCAGCCACTAAGAAGGTCGTCTTCCATGTTCCCACTAGAAATACCTGTGAGGGGGGTAAGGCAGACAGAATGGCTTCCTCGTCAGATCTCAAAACACAGATTGGTTTATAAGGGAGAATATTTTCTTCAAATAACCTGGATCTGAGCTGTGTAGAGCTTTAAATGTCATAACCAGCATTTTTAATTGTGCCCAGAAACAGACCAGCAGCCAATGAAGTTGTTGCAACAAAGGAATTGTGAGATCGCTGTAGCCAGCCCGACTTAGCAATCTGGCTGTAGATCACTGGACTAGCGGAAGGTTCTGTATACTCTTCAAAGGCAGCCCCATGTAGAGTACATTACAGTAATCCAACTGGGATGTAACTAAGACACATGCCCCCATGGCTAGATCTGACATCTCAAGGAACTGGCACAGTTGGCACACACGCTTTAACACTCCTAGTCACTGCTGAAACCTGGGCTTCCAGGCTCAAGAATTAAATCCAGGGACACAGTCAAACTGTGAACCTGTGTCTTCAGGGGGAATGTAAACCCATCCAACATGATTTGAATTCTATTCCCTGATCTGCCTTTCAGCTGACCAGGAGCACCTCTGTCTTGTCTGGATTAAGTTTGTTTGTTCTCTCTCATCCAGTCCATTATTGATGACAAACACCAGTTTAGGATCAAAACATCTTCCCTGGCTTGTGGTGGAAAAGAATAATAAAGTTAGATATCATCTACATACTGATGGCACCAAGCCCAGAACTCTAGACAATCTCTCCCAGCAGTTTCATATATGTGTTAAATTGCATGGGGGACAGATACAAATCCTGAGGGATCCCACAGGTCAACAGCCAAGTTGTCAAATAGGATTCCCCCAGCACCTTTTGGGTTTGCCTCTCTGAGAAGGAACAAAGCCCCTATAAAACTGTGCCTCCAACTTCCATCCCAGCAAAGAAGGATGCCATAGTCAATGGTGTCAAAAGCTGGTGGAAGGTTCAGCAGAACCAGAGACACGCTCCCTCTGTCTACCTCCTGGTGTAAATCATCCACCAAAGAGAGCAAAGCCATCTCTTTTCTCATAACTAGGCCTGAACCCCAGATGGAAATGGATCTAGGTTCAAGCCTAGTTATGAGAAAAGACAAAAGACAATCAATTTCACCCAGAAAGCCCTGCAGCTGAACTTTGCCTAAAAGTGAAATGTTAGAGATTGGCCAATAATTATCCAGAATGGTGGGATCCAAGGATGGCTTTTTTAGTAATGGTTTTATAACATCCTTCTTCAGACAAGCTGGAACTCTGCCTTCCTTTAGTGAGGTATTAGCCATTCCCTCTACCTACTCAGCCAGTTCACCTCTACCTTTTTTTTTAATAAGCCAGGAAGGGCAAGAATATAGATGGTAGCTGTCACATCTCCAAAAATTCTGTACACATCCTCAAGTTGCACAAACTGAAAAGCATCCATTGCCACTAGACAAGAATGGGCCAAGGTTGCATTCATTGACTCATAGCATCCAAGCCAAAGCAGATCTGAGTGATTTTATCTGTAAAGTACCGGACAAGTACCAGAAGGAAACTCTCCAAGAGCCGTCAGGAATCCATGAGGATCCATAAACCTCCTGGGGCAAACCACTCCTGCAGCAGTTCTGAGTCAGGGAAGTATAAACCCTATAAGGTGGTGATCTGTCCATGACAACAGAACTATAGATAGTTCCTACATTCCCAAATCACATTTACCCCACTCACTATAGAAAACAAGTTCCAAGGTGCACCCAGAAGCATGAGTAGGGCCATATACTACTTGGGACAGATCCATGGCTGTCATAACAGACAGTCTTGAGCTGTTCCCAACAAAGCAGTCTTACTGTAGATGTTGAAATTCCCCAGCACCATAACCTGAGAGGAATCAACACCAGCCCTGAGACACCCCAGCTAGCTCAGGAAGAGAGACTGTTGATACACCAACAAAATCCCTAATTTCTCCCAGGCATCCAGATGGAGGTAAACACACTCAGATCCAGAAAACTGCAGGATAAGACTCCTAGTCAGGGAGATGGAGTTACCTTCCTGCTGCTGAACAGAGATTCCTGGTGCAAGGATGCCTTATCCATCAGAGGCACAGTGCCTAGGGCTTACAAAAATTTTAGGGCCTACAAAAACATCCCTAGTGGTACATCAAGGCAAAGTGGGGGATCAGATACAAGAGTTCCTAGGGCCTACAAAAACTTTAATGTAGCCCTACACTGGTCAACAAAACTAAGAGAGATCAACTCACCTACTCCCTGCCAGCCTCACCCAGCCAGGTCCCTGTGATCCATGCCAGGTTGGGATGCCTATCCAGGATCAAATCCTGAATGGCAGCTGTCTTCCCATTTACCAACCTGGAATGCACCAGCAATGTTTTCAGTCCAGAAGTTGTGTTGCCAAGACCATCAAAGCTATTTGAGTTGGGGTACATTTTAGGGACAACTAGCACCTTATTCCTGTCCTTCAATTAAAATGTAACTGTCTTCTCTTTCCAAATCTTCCTCTGCCCCATACAACTGTAATTGTTGTCCCCTCAGGTCTGGTCTCTCCCCTCGTCTTTTCAGAACACATCCTTCCTGTTGTAGACTGCCTGTATACTTACAGATGGTAATGATATAATGGTAAAATGCAAATTAACAGAACATAGCCCTCCCTCTTCTTTCAAACAGCACAACAGGCCCTTGGCTCTTGTGTTCTCCTGAAGTGGCTCCCTCAAAGAAGTGACTGGTGCTGGACCTGCTAACAGCAGATCCACTTCCTCTGAACTTTTGCTTTTATCTGCTAGCTCCCTCAGCCCTACAGCTGAGGTAGGTGGAACTGATCTGCTGCATCACAGCTACTGGTGGTGGGCCTGAGTCTGCAAAGAGGTAGGAGAGGTGGACCTTCTCCCCTAGTTGTGCTCTGTTAGTTCCATGAGTAGGACATAGCCAGGCAGTGCCAACAATAGCAGTAGAATGGAAAGGTGCTTGTCTTTTGTTGGCACTCCTGGGCAAGTCTTCTTGCAGTGTCCTCTCCTGGCAGAAAGACCTGGAACGTCTTAGGCCCCACTTGACTCTTGCTTTTATATTCCAGCTCCCTCAATTCTAAGGAATCCATTGCTCCACTGGCATAGAATTCACCAGCTACTACTAACTAGAACCCAGGAGCAGAGCTTATTTGAGTATGCAACATACCTACCTAGGCTTTGCCCCCAGAATCCCATAGAACATGATTAAAATATGTGTGCACACATCAGCCAATTGGTTGCAGGAGAGAGAAGGAGCATAGTATGGAGAGGCACTGGTTTGAGTAACAATGGAGGGAGATTGTTAAATGAAGCTCCACAATTTACATAAGTACATTTTCTTCTTAATTGCATCAATAAATACATTCTCCCAAATTCCAGACATTTATGCAGTAGGATTTTGTGATAACAATTTCCCCTTCCCTAATTTCTGGTCATTTTTAGTGTAGTGATAAGTTTCCTGAAGTAATAATCACCATTTTGTATTAAAAGATGTTAAATCAGGATATTTGCTAGTTAAAATAAAAGCAATTGTATGTTGGAAGTGCCTCCCTGTATGATGACAAAGGTCCTTAAATATCAGTCCACCCACCTACTGTGCCAACTCATCCACCTACTTGGAAAACCGGTCCTTCAAAAATGTCTCCTACTATCTCTTGGCCCAGGTAACTGAATTCTTAATCCCATACTTCCCACTCCACTGCACATTGTAAAGCATCACAGCTTTTGGTGCATGTTTAAAATCACGTAGCCTTCTCAATTGTAATTCACTTAACAACAAAAGCTGTCAGTTTCACATGTTGTGCAAGTAATTTCCTTGTTCACTCAAGCTCCAAGATGTCAGGAAGACTACAGAGGAACAAGTTTCATGACAAAATATGAGAAATGAAACAGTGTGTATCAGAATTTCTCTTTTAAAAAGGGTTTGGACTAAATTCAACAGTAGTAGACCTATCAAGATAAATGGAATTTGTTAGTCCCAACTAATAACTCCCATTGATTTTGATTGTTCTCCTCCAGGTAGGGTTAATATTAAACATACCTTCTGATCTGAAACCAACCACAAAGTATTCTGGTGACTCATTTGAGCAGGATGTTCCAGTCTGTACATGTTCAAATGTGTGTGTGTATATATGTTTTTCATGACCTGCAAAATGCAAAGCTGGACCCTGGCGCATAAAATGGTTGCCCACAAAACTACCGCACATCTGTAATGGGCAATGAACTACAACATCACACTGCCTTTTTATGCACTGTGGTGCTCACTGGCACTAACACAAGGTTAGTCTCCATATTATCCATTTTCTAACATGAGTGGCTGAAAGGAAATACATTTGAAAATGTTTTACCTGTGAGAGGGAGATGGGCTAGATGATTTTCAAGGTTTTTTCCAAAGCTGTCATTTTGTGTAGATGGTACTGATAGTACAGCTTGGTGGCTCTGGTGTCAATAGGGCAATAACTCTGTTCCAGGTCTAGCCTGAATCTTAAGGAAGTATACAAGGTCCTGAACCCTAGCTCCCAAATACACTCAGGCCCTTTAACATTCAGGTTAAAACTCAGAATGGATCCATCAACCCACTGACATCAGAGCCACCATTAGTTACTGACTACTATTTACATATTTATAATATATAGTGGACAGAGCCAGCATAGTATAGATGTTTGAGCATTGGACTATGATCCTCAAGACCAGAGTTTTATTCCCACTCTGTCATGGAAACCCACTGGGTGACTTTGGGCATGTCACACAGTCTCACCCAGAAAACCCTGTGATAGGTTCTCCTTAAGGTTGCCATAAGTCAAAAATGACTTGAAGGCACACAACAACAATAACATATGGTGGGATTTTAATTGCCCAGACTTCTTTTGCCTCCTCCAGTGAGCTGTCACATTAGAGACTTGGGTCTACAACTTTGCCACTAACTTACAGTAGTGATCACCCTATCATGTACATGGTCCCTAAATAACAGGTTTGTTAAAGTCATGGCCTTCAACAGCTGCTAGTTTCCATCATTCTGGAGATTAAGAGAATGTGTAGAACTCTTAACTACCAAAACTCTTAAACTTGTGTTCACCCCGAAGGGGTATGTGTGTGTGTGTGTGTTGGGGGGTGTTAAGTGAATATAGAAACAAAAGGAATGGGATAAAAAGGGTGGGATATTTAGTGTATGATGGAGGGCCAAGTGGGTATAGACAATTTCACAATCTTTTCTTCATCCCTGACCCTAGGTCTAGTTGTAGATCTGAATATTTATTTTCCATTCTTCTTCACAGCCATCAAGTGTAATTAAAAACAGCAATAGCAACAACAGTCCTCTGTATTTTTTGAAGCTTAACCAGATGAGTTGGTAAAGAGTCAAAAGCTCAACATTTCACAATTTTGTAGATCTGAATTCCTTATATTAAAACTTTCTTTTTTAAATTCTTTAACCCTTGTGCACCAGGATTTCTTTAAAAAAAAACCACTGGCATCATATGAGTTCTGGAGTATTTTCTAACCATAAAGAGAATCCCAAAGCATTGGAGGTTGGAGTTGTGATTAGAATTAGAATTTCAGTTGGAGTTTAACATTCCCAATGAGAATTTCAAAAGGGTGGGGGAGAAGGAAGGGAGAAAAAATTGTTGGGACATTTTCATCTTTTTTTTTTATTTTTAGAGGGAAAAATGGATGTGACATGACGAATCACTGAAATGTTTACACCTATGTATCTGGAAACCATGTCAAACAGGAAAAAAGGTTAAAACAAGTCCTATATATGAAGACATCATAGTAGAATTGTTAATCCATGTAACATATCTAATAGATACAAATGTAATGCAGAATCATTTCTATAAGCACTGTTTACTGATAACAGTAGAGAAGCATTTCTGGACCAAACCAAAAGCCATCCAATCTACTTTAGTCATTTATTATGGTCAACCATTCGCAACTAGGCACTCCCAAGCAAGGCTTTCGACAATGGCCACCTTCTTTGGTTGGCTCTGGGAATCAGGAGTATGTTGTTTCTCACATGAAAGTTCCATAGTCTTACACTTAAAATATCTTTTCACAATAAGCGATAACTATTTTGGGGAAAATATTTTCAGAAGTGACATAATGTGTGAGGATCTCTGTCTTTAGACTATATTATGGGAAATGGCCACAAACATAAGCAGTTCCAGTGGAATGTTGATGAATGCATGTAGAGCATTGAAACAAAAGCAGGGAAACAGCCTGGGGATAATCTATGCAGTCTACTTGACTTAATCTCTGATGATGATGATGATGATGATGATGATGATCATCATCATCATCATCATCATCATCATCATCATCATCATCATATTTGCCATGAAGTAGGCTTTGACCTAATGACAATCTTATGACTGAGAGATTTCCAAGAGACATTAACAGCCCGTCCTGGGTCTGCAAATGCTATGGCTTCTTTCAGTGAATCAGGACTATGGCTTCTTTCAATGAATCAACCCATCTGAAAAGTGATTGCCCTTTACCAAGTACTGTATTACCATCGCTTCCAATGAACTGTATTATTTGATGATATCACCAACGTTCAATATAGTCATTTTAGTCATTTTTGCCACTAGGGAGAGTTGAGGCTTCATCTATTCTAGGACACAATTATTTGTCTTTTTTCCATGGTATCTGGACCCCTTTCCCACCATCACCACATTTCAGATTTCTGTTCCTGCCAGCTTTCTTCACTGTCCAGCTTTCACAAATATACACAGAAATCACAGATGCTATGGCACGGATGCTTCTATTTCTGCTATTTAATGATGTATTACATTTGAGATATATAATGAAGTATCTTCACACCTGAATTTATCTAGATGAGTTTTAATTAAGCTAGAGGTTGATTAAGTATTTCCTTTTGCTGCCAGGCAGGGCACTTTCTATTTTATTACACACACACATGCATGCTCTCACACACACACATTTAATAGCATGGCACTTTTGTCAAATCTAACAGTGCTATTTAACTTGCTTAGATTGGCTAATTTAAGAAAACCTCAGCAGCTGCTTTGCTGATGATATGTTTGTGAACTTATGGAATGAAAAACAACTTTACACCTCTAAAGAAACTAAGGCTTCCTTTGCACGGCAGTATCTTCACATATCACTATGTAGTGGTTATGACATTTGGCATATCTTACTATAGATTTAATTTTGTGTTTATCATAAATGATAATGAGAGGTCCAATTCGTGCTAATTTCAGAAGGACTTCTAAATTTCTAAAGATTTCTAAAGTTATTCAAAGCCAAGACCACATATGTACTTAAGGAGAGCCATTTCTAGACCATTTAATAATGAACACAATGAAATGTACCTCAGAGATGCTTTGTGTGAAGTGTAACTACTTGCTGAAGAGCTGTTCACTTAACACTGATAATGTCCTGAGTGGTTTGCAAATCAATTACGTACAGATGAAGTGAAGATAAATGCTTCCTGTTGAGAAATGTCACAGTATTCTTTCTGCTTCATTTCCTTGGGGCATCATGCATAAAGAGCCTTAATCAGATGACATGCTGCAATATAATTTGCAAAGCCATGTGACAGCTCAGTTTTTGCATCATCAAAATAAGGAACAAAATGTGGGGGATGGGTGGAATAAATGGCTAACAAATGGTTCAGGACTCAGGAGACAGCTGGATAAGTAGATTTCTCCCTCTTATCTAGAAGCATAGAAAAATACGAACAGTGACATGAAAATCTACACAATTTAACACTAAGAAGTATCAACTGTCAGGCAAGAAGTATATGTAGAGTCTTCCTATCGTTCTTGTATCTAGACACAGATATGAGTTGCATGTCACATTATATGATAAATAATCCAACACTCCCATTGTTCAAGAAGATATTAAGTTTAGAGAAACTCAAAAGGGATAGATTTTATCAACTGATTGCAATGTCAAGAGTCTCTGGTGGAACCAGTAACTCAAAGAACATAAATCTGACACATAGGTCATTTCCACACTAGACTGTTATAGTGTTATTATTCCACTTTCAATATCCTGTGGAATCCTGGGGTTTGTATTTTAGAAAGAGCATTTAGAATTCTCAGCCAGAGAGCTCTTTGGCCTCCCTAAACTGCAAACCCCAGAATTCCACAGTAGAATAATAGCACTATAACAGTCTAGTGCGGAAATGGTCATAATTCCAATGAAATAATGAATTATTCCTGTGGCTGCTTTAATTTCCTTTTAAGCAAAATCTGTCCACTTTTTTGGATCCAAAATGGGGGTTCCATTCAATTTTGTCTCTGGTCTTATGATTTAACAATACTATAGACACTGCAGCTTCTTTATATGAGAACTAGCGTATATACCCCGCATTGCCCAGGATTTTATTTTCTCATAGAAAATACTTATTAGAAAGATTTGAGATCCTGTGTCCCTAATTCCACAAACTGTCTTGTCCAGTACCTGTAACATTTCCCCATATTCCCCAATCCAATTTGTATTCAGAGTTATTAACACAGAGAGGTTGGGTTCCTGAGGGAATACACTGTCTTCCTCCTTGCTGCTAGCCCTCGTCTTCATAGTAACCAGCCAATTCAAGACAGACACTGTTGACTGAAGCCCAAGAGCCCTCTGGCTGAAAATTCTAAAGGCCCCTCTCTAAACTGCAAACCCCAGGATTCCACAGAATTTTCTTAGGCAGCCAATCATATGAGGTCTTCGCCTGATACAGGCAAACAAACTTTGGTTTTTATATATTAGATATGCACATTGGAATGTACTTTATATCAAATCAGACTGCTGGACCCTGTCACTCTATATTGTCACTGATGGATTTTCTACTGTTTTGTACTTAAGTCTTTTCCAGTCCTTTCTGGAAGGGAACCATCCCAGTCAGCTCTCTCTAAATTAGGAGTGGCCAACATGTGGCCCTTCAGACGCAGTTGGACTGTAGCTCCCATCAGCTTTCATTGTTTGTTATACTAACTAGTGCTGATGGGTGTTACAGTTGAACCACATAAGATTTAGCTAAAAGGGTAACTCTGTATTAGCAGGAAGTTACTACTTTTTTATATTAGATGAAAATGAAAGAGCTTGTCATGGACCTTCACAGTTGTAGGTATTTTATTTTATTTTAATCTTGTCTATCTCCCAGGATAGGACTCAAGGAAACTCACATCAAATTAAGAATAAAGGACACTAAAAATCATTTGATGCAAAAGTTTCAATCAAACAACCACTGTAGAATATACACAGTCAATGTAGAATATTATTTACAAATAAACTTACTTATCTTAAGAATTTATAGAACAACATTATAGAACAACATGTTCTCCAGCCCCGTGTCAAAGAGTATACAAGGTATAATGTGAATATTTTGCCTTCTTCAGTCTTGGATCATGCTATCAAGAATTCGTGCTTGTCCATGTGGACACTGCTTTGCATATTAACAATATACATTCTGGAATATCTTGAACTACCATAGGTTTATCATCTGTTACCTTTAGCAACATACCCTCCAACTGTTCCAGTTTGGCAGAGACAGTCCTGATTAATCCTTTGTTGTCCCACTTTTTCAGCTATTATTAAAATGTCCCAGTTTCTTTCCCCTTCTCCCATCTTTCCCTTTTGTCCTCAGCTTACTTCCTTTGTTTCAAACTTACGCCCTTTCCGCATGAGGTGAGTGAATCACTCCGTGGCATTACTTACCAGTTCTTCTTGGGTCCGAAGTAATGCAGACTTTCCCTGGAGTCCTTCTGCAGAGCTCCGAGGCGAACCGGAGCAGTGCGAGGTCTTTAGATCCACACTGCTCCAGCTGAAAATGGTGGCCTCCTGTGGCTTCTGGATGAAAATGGCAGCTTTGTGGGTGCGGACCAACCACTGACGCTGGCCACGCCCACAGCCCACCCTCCGCTGATCGCAGGCTCGCATTGGTGCGAGCCTGCACATCTGCACAGGTTAGCAGGAACGCAATGGCACGTTCCAGAAAATTGAAAGACCGGATTTTTCCGGTCTTTCCTTAGCACGCTGGAGGTGGTTTGGATCAGACTAAGGTGCAGAATAAATTAAATAGTCTGCACCTAGTCTGATCCAAGGTGCGGACGACCTCCATGCCAGGACGCCTTGGTCCGTGTTAACACCCATGTGCGGAAAGGGTCTGAGTTCAAAGTGCAAAAGTAGTTTGCAATCAATTAATTTAGAAGATGGAGAGGAGAGAAAGGGGTGTAGTTTAGCCCTTCCTAGTAGGCAGTTTCTCCAAGCTTGTGGTATTCTTCATTAAAAACTTTTGCCTGGCCATATGTGGCCATTGCCACACTACACTGTTATAGTGCTATCATTCACTTTCAACATCCCATGGAATCCTGGGGTTTGCAGTTTAGGGAGGGGCATTTAGAATTCTCAGCCAGAGAGCCCTTTGGCCTCCCTAAACTGCAAACCCAGAATTCTACAGGAGGTTGAAAATGGAATAATCACACTAGAACAGTGTAGTGCAGAAATGGCCTGTGCCTTGGTGTTCATTTGTGAAATGTTGGAGGGTATGTGACAAGACTGATCTGTGTTCTCTGTGATTCTTCAGTGATGTAGGCTCTGCAAGCAAAATAGGACTGTTTTCAGGTAATCTCCTGCATACAGCACCTCACCCACACATAGCTGTGTCTCATATTTTACAGAAGTCATGCCAGTAGCTGCTAAAATTTAGAGAATAATTAAAAGATGGTGATGCTGGCTCTGAAAGTGCTGACTGTGTCTTTGGGGTGGAAAGTGGTAGTCTAAATCAGATCAACTCAAAAGATGATCAGCACCATCAGAGCTTAGCTATTCATCTTCCCAGCAGAGAAATCCGCAAGTCTAGTGTTCACATAGGCACCTCTGCTGGGATGCGTGGGAGTCAAAGGGTCCATTACGCTCAGACTGCCTTATTTGTTCCAATTAACCACCTAAGTTCTCTAGCTGCAGAGCTGCTATCCTACACACGTTTACCTGAGTCCAGGGGTGGAAAGCGCCCCCACAACCTTGACAGCTTGAGTTCCTCAGGACTCAGCAGCACCAAAAAAGTCAGAACATCATTTTGAAAATTGTTTGGCAGAAAATACCTCCCCCAGTTATTCTTGCTATTATTTTTATTTATAATTATTATTATTGTTGCAATCTTCCTTTTTTTATCCTACCTTTTATTATTGTTACAACATTATTATTAACTACAGTCTTAATTATATTTAACATCTTTTAATTATTTATCATTACAATATTACTTTACTATCTACATTATAGAGAGGGTATGGGAGCAATTTCTCCATAATCCCCCCTTGAGCATTTTAGGACCAGCAGAAACCTCTGAGATTCAGCATGGTATAGTGGTTTGAGCATTGGACTATGACCCTGGAGTCCATTCTTGGTTGACTATGGAAACCTACTGGGTGACTGGGCACGTCACACACCCTCAACCCTGGATAACCCCATGATAGGTTCACCTTAGGGTTGTTGTAAGTCAGAAATGACTTGAAGGCACACAACAACAACAACATAAGGCTTTTCCCCAAAAAGTAAGTCAGATGTGTTATCCAATATATATACATATATATATAATGCTTTTTTGTACTTCTAACCCAACCTTGTTTTTTTTTTAAAAAATGTTTAAAATAATGGAAGGGCTATATGTGTGACCTTCCAGAGGGGGAACAATGTAGCCTCCAACCCTTGGAAGTTGTCCAAATCTGGTTGACTGAAACATGCTGAAGTTCTGTCTGGTTGACATGCCACCACAGATCAAGGCTTAGAGTTTGAATGGCCTGTTCCATACAAGATAAATTATGAGGATTTGTGGCTTAGTACCCTATAAAAGTCATGGGGTCACGATAAGTCAACAGGTGACTTGAAAGGATATACATGCACAATGTTTTGGGAAAAATAATAGCAGAGGGGGTCACTGAGTTTTTAATCTGCCAGCAAATCTTAATGTGTGAAGAAACCTCATACTCATATACTCATATGCTGGCAGGTTGGAGCTGATGATTATACTGGAGAGGGATGGTGGAAGTTGTAGTCCAACACCATATTGTATGTGCTAGGTAAGAGAAGGATCTATTGGTTTCAGAGTAGAGCATTGGGCAGTCCTAGGTTCCAATCTCCACTCAGCCATCAGATTCTTGGGTAATCTTGGACCACTAATTCTCTCTGCCTAACTCACCTCACAGGGTTGTTGTGATAGCAAAAAGTTAGAACTAGTTTGAGTTTCTGGAAGGAAAGGCGCAACATGCCTGCTGTAAATACACATTTCCTGTTATGTATTGCCATGAACATGTTTCAGCTTATTGTCATCAGAGGAGCTTAGCAGGCTTTTCTATGCCCTTGTGAAGAGGTCACCTATTGGGATGTCTTTGCCAAGATGCCTATTTATACCACCTTCTGTTTCTGTTTCTGGAAAAAAAAGCCTCATCTATATCTAGACATCTATGTGTGTGTGGCTGCATGTGTGCCTTCCAGACATAGAAAAAACTTTTATAGCTACAGTTTAAAATCACTTGGAGCGGGAACAAGCCCAAACCCTGAAAAGTTCACAAGTACTAAAAAAAGGAAAAGAAAAAAGGCACTATGCTATTTTAATATCTGTTTTGGCAGGCCAGCATGGAAGCATTTGTTACACAGAATACTTCCAAATTTCAAGGAAGCCAACCATAAATAGACTGTTCAGGAAATTCTGAAAGTGAGGGTGGGACAGAAGAACTGGAACTAGTTGGCTTACAAGACATTCTGTTTGCAATTTTGAGTGTCAACAAAAACACTTGATGATAGATTTTTGGTGACTTGTGGCAGCTTTCCCCTCTGGCGTACTTATTCAGGCTGTACTCTTCAATTCCCTTACTAAGGTGGATTTATGTATAAGTAAAGATGCACGGGACTCTGATAAGGTTCTGAAAATCCCTTCTTTTTTGAAAGAATAATTCAGTGGGAAGTTTTCTGAAAACAGGGTTAACCTTTGAGTAAGATCCCTCTACTCTCTCTCCAGCCAGTGTAACTGTGGAGGGAAGGGTAGATATCACAATAAAGGGCACAGAAGTCCTTCTGATAACAACAGGAAAAGCATAAGAAAAGAAAAGAGAATGATGTTGAAGGATGTGCACCAGGGACAGAATAGCAGAAAAAGACCGAGGTTGAGAGAGAGGGAGAAGAGACACCTAAAAGAATGAAGGAGTCCTGGAAGTGATTGTTGTTTTAAGAGATGGCATTGATAGGCAGTGAAGCAGCTCTCGAGATTGGCCACCGACCTTTGAGCAGGCTCATGTTACACCAGCTGTCAGTCTTAAACAATGGCAGAGCTGGCTCCCTTCCTCAATACTTTGAAAGACTGATTCCCAAACAGGGCTGAACCTATGCTGTACCTGAGGTGGAAGACAGAAGCAGCAAGTGGTGTCCGCTCTCCTAAATATGTTACATTGGACCCAAAATCAGAAAGGTTTACTTTCACAGCTGAGGCAGAAAATCCTACAAGTTTTTTGGTGATACAAATACAGTAATAATAATGTCTCAAATAACCAAGATTATTATTATTATTGTATTTGTATTGCCAGAAACCTTGTGGAATTTTCTGCCTCAGCTATGAAAGCAACCTAGCTTATGTGTTCTTCCTTGTTAATAACTTTTCCTGTCTTGATCACACTCAGATGCTGCTTGGCTACACATGTTCCTGTGAAATATGAGAGGTTACGGTGCTCTCAGGCTCTTGAACTCTCTTCCTAGAAAGACTAGACTAGCACTCTCCTTGCTATCTTTTTGTAAGCAAATGAAGACTTTCTGATAGGCTTTGAGGGCTGATTTCTAGGACTCTCATAATGTTCTGTATTGGCAAAATGTGTGGTTTATCTTTGGAATGAGCATACTTTTAATTGCTTTTAGTGTAATATGGTTTCATTATATTTTAACTTTTCTAGGATGCATACTTTTAGTTCTATCTGCTTTAATTTTTCTAAGCTATCTTGAGACCCAGGGCTGGGGAAAAGGCACAATATACATAAATAAAACAATAATAAAAAATAACAATAATTAAGTGAAATACATGAAGCATTCTAAACCCTTTTAAAAAACATTACACAAATGCTAAGGATTGCTATCAAAAGACCTGAGCTCCTTTAATTTGCAGGGGAATCATTCTAAAGATTGTGGCTCAACAAATTTCTGGATCAGGGCCAATAAGAGAAAGTGGGCCACTTTTAATGTTAAATATATAACTGTCAACTGGATGAGAACAAACAGAGAGATGGTATAGAAAGATAATATATTCCAGACACACTGTGCTTTGTTCCTTCCAGTTAATTCTGAATAAGTTCTGATAGTGAATGGCTAGTTTTCAAGGCTGTCCCCAGGAGAAACTTTCCCTTCATGTGAAACCAGACTATGATCATGCTGTGGCAATGGGAAATAACATTTTACAGAGGTGGCTAAGAACCACATGGCTTTCACTAATTATGTAAAATATCCCCTCAAAAATCAGGGGCGTCAAAATCCCTGTTAATGTAACTTACAAAATATAATTAGAAACTCAGTCCTATTAAAACCATATCAAAATAAAACAGTAAAAGGAGCAAGTACATGACACATGCAGCTATACCCAGTTTAAGAATCTGTTTTAAAACATAAACTGTCTGGACAGACAGACTGAATATATATTGGTGCTAAAATATTTATAATGCTGGCACCAATCATACTTTGACAGGGCTGTGTTCCGGAACCAAGGCCACAGAAGAACTATTTTATCTGATCAGAGGAATGTTTGAATATTATTTAAATATAAATATTATTTACATTTTTTCCACCTGCACACATATTATCAGCTACAAGCTCTTCAGAAAAGGGCTTGGTGGGTAACAGGGCACACCTATAACAAAAACCTGCAAAATCATGATAGTATACGAGTATGCGTTTCAAAACGTGATAAATGGCCTTTGGAAACATCTGCTTGCCTGTTGTAGGCAACCCAGCCTGCATTATCTTACTAGTTTCTGCAAACTCTGTCCCTGTAAATTAAGCAGAAAAGGTAAAAACTCAGCTTTCTGTGACCCTTTAAAATAGTTGGAGAAGCATAACTGTAGCTTGTGGGAAACACTATGTACAAACAGTTGTAGTTTGACAGTTTAAATGCATCATTTTGCAATTCTGTAGCTGTGCACAGGAAAGTATTTAAACCTCTATTTTTTCAGTTTCTTTTCATCCTGAGTCTAAATGAAGATGCCATTTGGGACAATGAAAGCTGGTCCACGGTAAGAAGAAGAAACAGAAGGTAAGACTGCACACAGCATAATCACAATTACTCAGTTTAAAAATGATTCATGACCTTCATCCTTTGTTATTGTTGTTAACATATACATATCTGCTTAGTGTAGCTCCTAGCTCAAAGTGTTATTGAAAGAGAAATCTGCTGTTCTATATTCAGTTGTTTGTTTCATTCTATGCCAATAACACAATCAACAAGATCAACTATAATGACATTATGAGATAATTTAATATAGAGTGGTGACATTAAGACACTTACTCATAGGAACTCATTCAGATACAGAACCCTGTGGAACTCCCTTCCACAGGAAGCCAGGCTGGTCTTCTCTCTGCTTTCATTCCACCAGCAGGTGAGTACCTTTCTATGAACCCAGGCCCTTGGCTATTAACTATCCATCTTACAAGGTCTTTTAATCATAGAAACATAGACTTGGAAGGGACCACCAAGGCCATCCATTCCAACCCCCTGCCATGCAGGAATACATAATCAATGCACTCTTGACAGATGGCCATCCAGCCTCTATTTAAAAACCTCCAAAGAAGTGAGGCAGGGTATTCCACTGTCAAACTGCTCTTAGCATCAGGAAGTTCTTCCTGATTTTTAGGTAGAATCACTTTTCCTGTAAGTTGAACTCATTGCATTCACCTTCTGGTACGATGAGATTATTCTTACTGAGTGTAACATTGTACATGACTTTGGGCTAATATATTGTACATGCAGCTAATACATTTTAACACTAGAAAAATGTGTTGCTTTTCAATTCTGAAGCAGATCATCAAATCATAAGATCAGGGCGCACCTCTATGGATTTATTAAATGTCTTTAAAATGGGTATATCCTTAGTATGAATGTTTTCCCTTTCTCCCCCTCCTCCCTGAGACCTGTGGAAAAGAGAAGTGAAATTGGATGCTGGGATATTATTTGACATTTTGCAATGTAAGAGACTGTTGCAAAAGAACGTCCTTACTGCCTCTTTGAATCCTGTCTAAAGAAGCCCCAAATTGACACAGGTATGCTACATGCAAGTGTACGTTTTGTTTGTTTGCTGGAGAGGGGGAAGGATTTTGTGTTTAGAAATGCCCCTTTGATCAACCTGCTGTGCCGGAACTGTTTTCTGAGCTTTGTGATAAGGAATAGCCTGTTAGCAACTCTGTTTTGTGAGAGTAAGACAGGTTAATTGGGCTTGACGATACTGATGACTCTTTCAAGTCATGTAAAATGAGACGGGTAGAGCTTATCACAGGTAGATAACCATTAATATTCCTTGTACTGTCTATGAGAAGAGAAAGGTAGTTGTTTAAGTATTTCCAAAGATATCCAACAAAGAACACAAAGGGTGAACCTATCCACCCATAGGAGATAGGGCAGCAATACAAATACCTTACTTGGAATGAAAAGGCAGCTTCCTCCTGCTATAATGAGAACAAAAATTCAGAACTGACTTGTAGCTTTACAATAGGATTATCTGTTCCACTGAGGCACACTGGAAGAGGAGAAAAATGGGAAGGAATTTTTATCAAGCCATTTCTCACAACAGACTCCTCCAGCTCCCAAGGTAAACCATAAATTCCTTGTCATTACCCACAAACTCAGACCTTACTCATTTAAGAATTCTCAATGGGAAACAAGAAAAATGTTGAAATTTATATGAAGACTTTTCCCAGTTAGTGACATGAATTTTTACAAAGATAGGAGTCTGGTAACTAAGGTCCTTTCCACCCTACACTGTTATAGTGCTATTATTCCACTTTCAACATCCTGTGGAATTCTGGGATTCACATAGTTTGGTGAGGCCAAAGAACTCTCCGGTGGAGAATTCCAAATGCCCTAAACTATAAAGCCCAGAATTCCACAGGATGTTGAAAGTAGAATAATAGCACTATAACAGTAGAGCAGAAAGGCCCTAAATTCTGTCATTGTTGTTTTTGTTTTGTGCCTTCAAGTCATTTCCAGTTTATGGCAACCGTAAGGTGACCCTATCAGACATGAGTTGGATTCGGAGAGTGTTTGCCAATACCTTCCTCTGAGAAAGAGAGAGTGTGACTTACCCAAGGTCATCCAGTGGGTTTCCATGGCTGAGTGGGGATTTGAACTCTGGTCTCCAGCACTCAGATACTACATCCCACTGGGTTCAACTCCTTTAGGGCTTGTTTACAGCACCATAATTCTTTCTTCCTAACAACAACCTGAAGAACTGTACCTCTCTGAAAATGGTAGATATACACAAAGAATAGTCAGCATCTCCAACACGGTAAAATTACCTAGGATTCCTTTGAGTAAAGCAAGACAAATGTGCAGCAACCACATACACTCATAACACAGACAGGCTACTAATGCAACATGGACTGTCAGTCTGCCAGTAATAATTATTTATGCTCGGCTGGAAATGGCTGCTTTTTAAAAATTAATTGAAAAGATCCATATTGCAAAAAAATAAAATAAAAATGTTCCTGTCTGGGAAGATGTTCAGTGCTTTTGAGAAGAAAAGCTTCAATAAAAATTCTTTCATGTTCATGGCAGAAAGCCAACCAAATTGGCATATGTTCTACAATAAACTGGTGGGTAGGAATAAGATGCTAACCACATGTTTAATGAGGATTGCAAATTTGCCATAATTGATGGCTGATAAATTACTGCTTTCCCAATGTATTCTTTAGGACCTGATCATACAAGATTATTTCCTGCATGAATACCCATTATGGGTAAGAAAACCACACGTACACAATATATGGCAAGCACTGAACGTACTGTGGTGAAAAGCCACACTGGGTGTTGGGTTTGTTCACTGAGTTGTTTCTTATGTTTTTGTTTTGTTTTAATTTTTTTTCTTCTGCTTCCCTTTTTTCAAGCAGGTCTCTTGCTTCTTTGCTTACTGCTTGGGGATATAAGGTCTGCTAAAAGTTTTATGATGTAAAGCTTGCATGTTGCTGTGCAATACTAGAATATTAAATAATATTTATGGAATTAAGTGTGCCTTATCCCACTGCATCAGCTTCATTAGGGTATAGTGATGAACTGGCATAAATACTCATGATTTGGGCCCATCACTCCATCAACAGTGAACTTCCATGAAGACTGCTACCATAGCTATGTGAAATAACTACATGAGCCAAGCTACCATTGCATTTGGGTCATTGGTCTTGGCCAAAGGGCCCTGTAACACTTAACAGGTAACAAGCAACACTTGCTGAAATTCCCTCTTCTACACAATCCGTAACAGTACAACCCTCTTCAGTTTGGAAAGCAGAATGTGTCTGACTCAGAAGTCCATAACTCAGCATGGTAATCTCCCTAATCTACTTGTGGTCAGAAGGATGATTACACCCTAGGTATCCCAATCAGGTGGAGCCACTCTGCACAAGCAGTTGCTCATTGTGTAGCAGTCTCCTTTGCAGGTGATAACACCCAGGCCATTTCCGCACTACATTGTTATAGTGCTATTGTTCCACTTTCAACGTCTCATGGAATCCTGGTGTTTGAAGTTTAGGGAGGGGCATTTAGAATTCTTAGCCAGAGAGCTCTTTGGCCTCAGTAAACTACAAACCTCAGGATTCCACAGGAGGTTGAAAGTGGAATAATAACACTATAACAGTATAGTGTGGAAATGGCCCCAGTGTGCAGATGTTAGGAGGTGGGAGCTAGACTGAAGACATAAAGTCAAGATGGTGAGCCAGGACCATCTCTCTAACTCTCCTGATTTGGTAGGGACAGTCCTAAAAATCCTTTGTTGACAGGAAGAAAGGAGGGGGTAGAATCATACCCTTTCCAACAGGCTCAGATAAAAGCAAACTGCTGCAGCCCCCTCCTAGACTGTGTGGTTTTCTTCAATAATAATTGTTGACATCTTGACCATGCTCCAATGTTGGTTGGCCACACATGTCCCAGTTTACATCAGAAATGTTGGAGGTATGCTGCTATGCAAACTGCAAGCTGTCTTAGCCATATGATCTTCTTGGTTCTCTCTGCAAATCTGAAAAAACAGCATTGCTATGCTGGAGGGCTCTCTTCTGTTTCTGGAGGCCAGGCAAATGCCCAGTTTTGCCACTTTTTGCACCTGGGCCTTCAAACTACCTCAATCTGTGGCACTTGCAAACATTATTTGCCATATGGCAGTGTCTTTGGGCTTACCAGATTGCTTATGTGATATAGTAATCAAGATATACTGAGCATACGAAAGAGCTGAAATTCTGTTACAAAAACAGGCTAGATTACTTTGCAGTAGGAAACTAATCCGAAAGAGTTGTTTTTAGAATTTGGCTAGATGAGTAATATCAGTCTTTTCTGACTTCTAGAAGCAGTATCGTGCTTAAAGGAAATTGCCTGGTGGCGCAGTGGTTAAATGCCAGTACTGCAAGCCACAAGGTTGTGAGTTCGATCCTGCCCGGCTCCAAGGTTGACTCAACCTTCCATCCTTTCGCAGGTCGGTAAAATGAGTACCCAGCTTGTTGGGGGCATGTATAGAAATGTTTTGAAATACATGCTATTTGTAAGTTGTTCGCCGCCTCGATCCACATGGAGAGGCGGGATACAAATAAATAAATAAATAAAAATTAAATAAATAAATAAAACATTTTGTGACAGAATGTTTTCAGCGTGTGTGTTCTGATTCCAGGTTTGAGGAAAACCTGAGCAAACTAGTAATCCCCATCTTCTGTTTGTGGCCCTACTTAAGTGGCAGGCAGAAGAACTCCAAGGAGTATCAGGTGGCTATGAACCACCATTTAAACTTCCCACAATGCTCCAGGATGACACTAATAAGGGGCATTAAGAGAACTCAGCCATTTGGCACAGTTTGGATACTGACCTGAATTTTATTAAAAGGAGATCACAGAATCGGTGCTAATTGAGGGCCCTGCCAGGATGCTGGGATTCCCAAAGCTGCCCAGAAATGTCAAGAAATGACACTAGCATGGCTTGCTGCAATGTTGTAGTTTACAAAACAAGTGTTTTTGTCATTCTAGCAGTGGACTGGAATGATACACTAGAGTTTTGCTGAATAAGTTTAATGGCTTCAAGTATAACTGCCATGCTGCAGCAGCTAATACAGAGCTCCTGATATTTATGTGGCCATTCCATTTCAGAAACCCTGCATAAAACAAAAAACACAAGGTGTTGCATCAGAGGTTGTACGAGAGGAGGGCCTGCAGAGGTTGTACAAGAGGTGGGCCTGCTGTACTACTGCTGTCTGTATTAAACCTGAAATATGTGGTGGTTAAAACATTACAGGAAAGTATTGTGTCCCATTATAGTCAATGGGTGCAACATCTGCATGCCCATGGCAGTGTGGCTGCATGTATGCTGCATCACTGACTATAATGGAAGGTAACACTTGACGTTACCTTGCATTTGTGTGTGCAGAGGTTGTACGAGAGGAGGGCCTGCTGTACTACTGCTGTCTGTATTAAATCTGAAATATGTGGTGGTTAAAATATTACAGGAATGGCTCCATCTTTTTCAATACAATGCATCAGTTTTCTTTTAGGAGAGGCATCTTAGTTCATGTACTATCATCCATACACATTCATTGCTTTTCTGGAAGGATTTTTACATTAGATTTAGTTGCCATTTTCCTCATTTTAGGCTTTGCTAATACACACCAACTAAACTTTATGCACACTTAGCAGGAAGTAACACTCATGAACTTGCTTCCAGCTGATACAACAGGGCTTCAGGAGGAATTTCAGGGGGATGTCGAGTGATCTGTTGCTCATGGCTCTGAAGTTTACCTTTATAGTCCCCAGTGAACAATATCTGAGAGAACAGGTTAGCAACAACAATGAGATTATATGTTTGGGAAGAATTTTAGACAATTAAAATAAATACATTATAAAAGTAGCTGAATAGTAACACACTTAGCAATATGTTAGTTTTAAAATAATAATGGCAATAAGTTGCTTAAAAAGAAAAATAAACAAATTACATTTTAAAAATACAATTCCAAGCTCTACATAGTGTGTATGTGTATGTAACATAACACATTTCATATCTACATAGACTTTGGTTGTTATTCTACAGAGCTGTAAGAGCTCTTCCACAGCAGAATATATTGTCTCACAGGATGGTGGGCTCTCCCTCCTTAGAGGTCTTTAAAGAGAAATTAGTCATTGGCCCTTTCCGCATGACGCGACTGAATTGCTCCATGCCGTTACTTAACCGTCTCTTCTTGGGTCCAAAGTAACGCACACTGTCCCTTGAGCCCTTCCACAGGGTTCCTCCATTGGTGCAAGGCGAACCAGAGCAGTGCAAGGTCTGTAGATCTGCATTGCTCCGGCTCAAAATGGCAGCTTCCGGTGTCTTCGTGGGAGTGGACCAACCGCTGACGCTGGCCGCGCTCACAGCCCGCCCTCTGCTGATCATAGGTTTGCATTGGTGCGAGCCTGGGCATCTGCCCAGGTAAGTAGGAACACAATGGCGCGTTCCAGAAAATGTAAAGACCTGTTTTTTCCGGTCTTTACTTAGCACGCTGGAGGACCACTTGGGGGCGGGTTGGATCAGACTAAGGTGCGGAACTAAGTTAAATAGTCCACACCTAGTCCAATCCAAGGTGCGGACGACCTCCGTGCCAAGACGCCTTGGCCCATTTTAACTGCTTCGTGCAGAAAGGGCCATCATCTCTTAGGAGTGCTTTAGCTGGGCATTCGTGCACTGCAGGAGGGCTGGGCTAGATGGCCCTTGTGGTTTGTTGCAAGTCTAAGGTTCTATGATTCTATAGTATTATTTATGCTCAAATATATAGATGATGATGATGATGATGATGATGATGATGATGATGATGATGATGAATTTCTTACCTCTCTCTCCCCAAGGCTCAACATGGAGTACAACTCAGATTAAAATACAATATATAACTAAAAACATATAAAACTAGATTAAAACATGCCATATACCAATTAAAAATTCATAGTTTAAAACTGATTGGGTAAGCCTATAGGAAAATACAGGTCATTAATACTTTTTTAAATTCAGACAGTATGTTTAGCTGTCGAATCTCTTCTGGCAGGCCATTCCACAGTCTAGGGGTAGCTGATGAAAAGGTCATCTGGGTGAACATTGCTGGTCTAGTCCTGGCTGGTTTAAGTAAATGGCCCCAGAGAACCTGAGTATACAGGGTGGCTTGTACTGGAGGAGGTGATCCTGCAGATAACTTGGATCCAAACCATGTAAGGCTTTAATGATAATAACCAACACTTTGTACTTTGCCCAGAAATTAATTGGCAGCCTTCAATGAATTGGAGTGATTTTAATATTGGTATGATATGCTCACTCCTGGATGTTCCTGTGATCATCCTGTCTGCCACATTTTGGACCAGTTAAAGTTTCCAAACTTTGTACAAAGGTAGTCCAATGCACAGCAAATTGCAGAAGTCCAGTCTTGAGGTTACCAACATGTGCATTACCATCTTTAGGTCTTCCAGTTCTAGGAAGGGGTGCAGTAGGCGTATCAGCCTAAGCTGATAAAAGCATTGGATGAGAACCCTCTCACATCTGGCTCATCAGCATAAGGTTTTATGAAACACTACATCTTGGGTTTAAAAAAGAAGAAGAAAAGGGGAAGATTTTTTTTTTTTAAGACAAACTGGTTTTTATTTTTGCATGATCTTTCATGGATATAAACCTACTTCTTCAGATGTAGTACAGGGGGATAATAAATGGCCAGGTATAAAGCATATTTGCATAGTTATGGGAGTGGGGTGAAATGTAATGGGATCCAGAAAGATGCAAGTTGTGACCCTGGCCCTAAATTTTCAAAGGGCTCCTTTGTTTTATTGTATCTCAGTTTCCCATGCTCCACTGCAAAATCTGAATAACTCTAATCTAGTTTTGTTGTGATGACCAGAAAAACAATAATTGCAAGGCAGCAGCCAAAACAAAACAAAATTCTTAACCATTATGGTGTTACGCATACAATCAATTAATCAGGCAACTGGTTTTCAGATCCCACCTACTGCTGAAATTTAGCAGGTATGGATCAAGCCAATTCCTTGGATGAGAGGACATCATGAGTCTCATGTAAGAGGAGTGGATTAATTACATAACCTGAGTACTTGATTATGATCATGGCCTTTAAATATCCTTACTGTTAATTTTAAACAAGCATCGGAACAACTGACAATATGGGAAAGGGCTTACTTGTGTGCATGTACAGTTACTACAAGGAAGCACATTTGCAGGTTTCAGGTCAGATATGGCAAGTGGAGAAATACAGGAGAGTTTGTTGCTGCTGCTGTGTGCCTTCAGTTTGTTGCCAACTTATGGAGGCCCTAGGTGAACCTATCATGGGGTTTTCTGGGGCTGAGAGTGTGTGACATGCCCAAGGTTACCCAGTAGGTTTCCATAGCCAAGCAAGGAATCAAATCCTGTCTCCAGGGTCATAGTCCAATGCTCATATCATTACACTATGCTGGCTCTTACAGGAGAGTAGTTAATCAGTTGGTATGTTTCCATTGTTTGCTAAAGGATAAGAAGTCCATGGTTTGGGTCACATACCCTTTGTTTCAACAGGTTTTTTGTTTCTTAACTTTGATAATACTGAATCCTGAATGCATGATAAAAAGATAGGGAAAGGTTACATTTTTCTTCAGAAAAATCTTTTCAAGGTACATGGCTTCCCCTTAGGGTCTTCCATCTATTTTGGTTGAAGGCTTGACACCTTGGATAGCTCCTCTATAGTTCAGACTAAAATGCAGAGTTGATTGACCACTCCTCCGATATGGGAACCGCTAGCTACCACTCTCCTGCAAGTCATCCATTCAGATTTGTGGCAATGAAAGAGCAACTTGTGGTGTACTCGTTGGAGTGCTGGACTAAGACTCTGTGAGACCAGAATTTGAATCCCTGATCAACTGTTGTAACCCACTGGGTGATGTTGGGCACACCACACTCTATCAGCCTCAGAGGGAGGCAAAGGCAAACCCCCTCTGAACAAATCTTGCCAGGAAAACTCCTTGATAGGTTTTCTTTAGGGTGCCATGAGTTGGAATTGACTTGAAGACACACAATAAGTTAAAATAGATCCAGTCAGCCCTCCACATTTGTGGGTTTCACTTTGGCAGATTTGAATATTCATGGATTATTTGCTGTCAGCTCTGCTGCTTCCCTATGCCATTTTTAATAGGGACTGCAAGCCTCGTAAGATGAGAAACTGCAAACAAGGCTAGTAAGTCCCTCTTTAAAATGGCGTGGAGCAGTGGTGGAGGTGGCAGTAAGCCCCACCAGCCAGACACTTCTGCCTTGTGAAGGAACCCTGATGCCTCAGAGGAATCCACAGTGGGTTGAATATGGTGATCATACTTTTTGATGTGTTAAATATGATTTGGGAGGGCCTAGAGTTATTCACGGTTTTTTCACTTTCACGGGGGCCTTGTGCCCCTAACCCTAGTGAATGTGGAGGGATGACTGTAGATGTAATTGTGTTTATTTTCATGCCATGGAAAGCATCAAAAATATACAGAGAATTTTCTGCACAAATGGATAAAATAAGAAGCTGTTTAAGGCACAGGGCCAGGCCACACTGTTTACTCCCCTGCCCCTGATTAGTCAGCAGCCCTACACTACACACAGTGATGGCAACAGGCATGAATGCCAAGCAAATGAGCAGAAGCCTCATTCACATCCTACACTACTGGATTTCATCTGCTGGTAATATTCCCAAAGAGGGTGCACAATCAACAGGAATGTCAGATTCTCCAGGACCATAGTTTGAAGCTCTAGTTAAGCCAAGCTGAAAAACAGAAATTTTGTCTTGATCCATGAAGGCTGCTGATTGAACAAATCTAGACAGCCAAGTTTAGTCCTTCCTCATCCAGTCTTCTGCAGGTGACATTTTTTTTAGTAGAGTGACAATTATATAGGTAATATGTGGAATTAGGCCAAACTTGCCATTCAGATCTGAGAAGACAAGACTAGTAAATTCTGAATTAGTCTAGAAATTCCTGTCTGAGAGTGGCAGATAGCTAAAATCCTTATAGGTACCCTGAAACTCAATGTGAATTCATAAACTTAAGTGGCACCATCAGCAGGACTATATTCCCTTTCAGTGACAGGGTCTACATCACAGATTTTAAATTAAAACTGGTTATTGACACATGCTAACATTATACACTCTAGCACTGATTAAGCAGTCTTTATAACTCCAAATACCCCTGTTCTGTGTAATTCATTTTTAACTGCAATGTCAACATGACTAGTAACAAGACATACACCTTAAGACTGAAGGTAAAAACTTGTTCACTCTTGTCTGTCATTCCTTTGTATGTTGTAAAACCATCTAACAGCTGCATATTTATACCAATCTCAAAATTTGTTATCAGAGGAGAAAGGTCCAATTCTTAACACAGTCCATATATGCCGCAGAGTTCAGATACCATTTATCTTTAAATGGACTGCACCATTTTATAGCTTCATTTGATATGGCAATAACCATTATTCTATTTAGCAAATATTGTACAGTTCCCACCCAAAAATATGGCCAGTAAACAGATTCTGACCAGAATCCTTTTGGTAACTTGCAGGGTATAAACAGGGGTTACACTAGCATAATTACTTTTCCCCACATTGCATAAGGAGGTTTTACCTGGCTTCACAAGAGCTGCCAGTGCTCACAGGTAGCTCTGTGCCAGACCCAGACAGCCACTGTTTGGTTCTGCCAGATTGTCTAGACGTGCCAGCAAGCTGGCCACCTTCACTCTCCCTATTGAATGGCCCTCATTTGCTTTCACTCTGCCCAGGACTTCTGCATAAGAAGTTGTTGTTGTTGTTGTTGTTGTTGTTGTGCGCCTTTAAGTAATTTCTGACTTATGGCAACCCGAAGGTGACTGCATTACAGGGTTTTTTTTGTGAGATTTGTTCAGAGGGGGTTTGCCTTTGCCTTCCTCTGAAGCCAAGTGAGTGTGACGTGCCCAGCGTGATTTGTCCAATGTCACCCAGTTGGTTTCTATGGCCAAACAGGGATTTGTATCCTGGTCTCCAAAGTCGTAGCCCAAAGCTCAAACCACTACACCACGCTGGTTCTCTCCCCATGATTACCATTATACACAAATGCCCAACTAAGGCTTAGAACTTTAAACTAAAATATGCTAATATTTTTGGCTTCTTTTTTGGCCCTTGACTTTGCCCATCATTAATGCAACCCAAAAACTTCTTTGAAAATGAATTCAGCTCTCAGACTGGAAAAAGTTTTCCACCATGACTTAAGGGAAATTGTTAATCTTTCCTCTCAGCTACTTCTTTGGGGGGGGGGGTCATTCCTCATGCCAACTCCTTCCACGTCTCTGCTTCCATACACCCTGCATACAGTTCTAAACGTGTACTTAGAAGAATCATAGAACTGGAAGAGCCTTCATGGGCCATCAAGTCCAACTCCCTGCTCAGTGCATGATCACCAGCTAAGGCATCTCCACTAGGTAACTGTCTAGCCTCTTTCTGAATATTTCCAGAGAAAGAGAACCCACCACATGCCAAGGTAATTGGTTCTATTGCCAAAGCGTTCTTACTGTCAAGAAGTTCCTTCTAAGTTCTTCTCTTCACCAAGCTGAACATGCCTAGCTCCTTCATCCTTTCCTCATATATTTTGTTCCTCATGCCTCTTATCATCCTTGTTGCCCTTCTCTGTACCTCGTACATCTTGTCCAAAACCTTGTTAAAATGAGGCACCTAGAACGGGATGCAGTACTCCAGGTGAGATGTCACCAGTGTAGAATATAGGGACCCTACCACTTCTCTTGATTTGGAAGTTACATTTCTACTGAGGGAAGCTACTGGAGTGGTAACAGCCATTTAACTAGGCAAAGAACTGGAAAGGAGACTTACTCTACCAGTACCCCTCAGGTCAGCAATTCTCACCAGCCAACACTACAAATAGCATTGACCCCAGGATCAAATTAGGCCATCATGAGGCACCAACCAGGACGCAGGAAATTCAACATGCATGGTGGTCTTTATTTGAATATATATATATATATTTAAAATCCCAAAAATTTTCTATAATTCGGCTCAGCATGGAGACGGTAGTCAAGAAATCAGAAGAAGATTAGGACTTCAGAGGGCAGCCATGAAGGAACGAGATAAGATCTTCAAGAGTAAAAACTTATTAAATTCCAAAGTCAGAATCATCTGTGCCATAGCATTTCTGCTTGCTGTGTATGCTTCTGAAAGCTGGACAGTGAAGAATGCAGACAGGGGTTAAAAAAACAGCTCATTTGAAATATGGTGCTGGAGAGTTCTTTGGATACCATAGCCTGCCAAAAAGACAAATGAATGGACCCTAGAACAAAGCAGACCCAAATTCTCACTAGCAGACAAACTGAGACTTTTATACTATGGACATATCATGAGATTGATTTATCATGACTCTTTGGAAAAGATGATGATGCCTGGTAATGTAGAAGGCAGTAGGAAAAGAGGAAAATAATATTTCAAAAGGATTGATTCAGTCAAGGAAGCCACAGCCCTGAGCTTGCAAGATCTGAGCAGGGCTGTTGATGACCAGGGTTCATGGGGGTCTTGCATTCATAGAGTCACCATAAGTCAAAGTCAACTTGGTGGAAAGTAACAACACATTTTGTCCTTATATACCAAATGTCAGAAAGTCTCTGGCTTACATCTAATTTAATACAAGCAGTGTCAAAAATTCCCCTAGTACAGTTGCACTGGAGAGGAGTGTTAGGGGAGGGGAGTGTTAGGGAGCTATCATACAAACCAGTAATTTTTCCAGGCTCTAGTCCTGGGGGAACAGGATCTTTCTCTGTAATCTTCACTTCATTGGCTCTCTCCAAGTGTGGAATGCCATCTGTTGTCACCCTAATTTATGGGCTTGGGTTGTTTCCAGCAATGCTGGGGACAGGTAACTTTCATTTTAAATGCCCTTTTTTGTTTAGTTGGTTTGCTTTTTGGTTATTTCCTCTCCCCTACTTGGCTCAGAACCAATAGGATACTGCTGATGCTCTGCTAGCATTTCTTCCCACTTCCCTCTCTCTCCATTATCAAAATATAGAATTACACTGTTATTTATTTACAAGTATATGGACTGATTGAAGCCTGCCAGTAACCAGAAGCTGGTTGAATTCAGCATCTTAATGTTTTGAAGATTTTATTTAAACACACACACTTATACATACATTATCTCTCTCTCACACACACACATACTGATGACCAGGGGCAAAAAATATTGTTTTTCAAAATATTGAATAGAAGAAATTTTGATATGAAATAATTACTCTGGAACTACCTAGTTTCATTCAGTGAAAGAAGTGCTTACCTAAGTATTACATGTAAAAAAAAAAAAAGATAAGTCTATTAAAATCACTTAAACAGAAACCACTTTAACAAGATACTAATTATTGCAATGAGAACTGTTCATAGTCACAGAGCCATCGAGCACTATATTATGTGTTCTCTCAAAAATGTTCCAAAGGTTTTAAACTCTAATAAAATGTTAAATTATATCAGATGACTCCAGACACACTGTTATCTTGGATTTAGAATGCCAACTGAAAGTACACAGTGAAACACGTAGTATAATTAAAATACTCTGACTCATCAGTAAGAAAAACAATGTAGTTTTGCTGCCACCTGCTGGTATAATTTAGAAGCATACTTTCAATAAGTTAAAATTGAGAAAACTTGTTAAGTTTTTTTTAATTATTTACATGTATCAAAACCATTAAAAACATGTATCAAAACCATCAAAAGAAAGAATAATGGGTGACAAATCTTTGACAGTTCATTTTGTAAATTGTTGGTCTTTGTCCAAACCTAAGAGAAGATTTCCCATGCCCTTGAAAGCTCCCTTTCATGTCCAAAGACAGATTTGAGCCAAAGGAATACATGCATATACTGAATTCTCAGTGGAGATGAATAGACTTACACAGTCTAACATAGGCATGCAGAACCTATAGATGTGGATCTATAAAACTTGGTATGATACTGCTCAGTTCCTTATGAATCAATAGATTTCAGTAAGTCACTGAGTCATTTTATGATCCATAGTTGTTGCTGTCTGCCTTCAATTAATTTCAGACTTATGGTGACCCTAAGAAGAACATATCATGGGGTTTTCTGGGGGCTGAGAGTGTGTGACACATTCAAGTCACTCAGCAGATTTCCATAGACCACTATGGAAATAATACAAAAATATTTCTGATTAAATATACAGAAAACACATACCTTGCAGCACAACTAGATTGTCTATGCATGATGGACTAACTATGTGCTAACACTAACTCCCATAACAAAAACCCTTTCAGGGGGCAGGAAGTTACTGGAAAGAAAATGTAGACAAAAACTTGGAAGAAGAGTACTGTTGCTTAACCCATTCCACAGTCATTGCTACTAGATCCACTACTAGCCATTTTCTAACTTACAAATTTTGAAAAAGGCCGTAATGGATGGAAAAGGAATTAGGGTTTTGTCCTCCAAATCCCATTCTAAATTGCCCTGCTGAAAGCAATTTTTCCATTGAAAAAGCACATGCTATACTTGTAATACGCAGTGGGCCCTTGGCATCCACTGGGATTTGGTTCCAGGGCCTCCTGTGGATAACAAAGTTCATGGATGCTCCTTATGTACAGTGGTGTAGTAAAAAGGTGTCTCTTCTATAAAATGGCAAAATCAGAGTTTGCTTTTTGGATTTTTTAAAAAATATTGGTTGGTTAAATCCACACGTACAGAATTTGTGGATATGGAGGGCCAACCATGTTCAGAAACGGAACATGCTCATCAGCTCTTCCCAGAAATGGACAGTGTACAAACCTCATCAAGTATTTGCAAGTAGGGACAGGAGCGTCATTATCTATACTTAGAATGTCTTCATTAACATGATGTTTGAAAGACGGAGAGGAAGTGATAGAACAAACAAGCATTTTTAAATCCATTCTCTGCACCCGAGGAAGGAAAGCAATGCTGACTGGGAAAACTCTTCCTTCTTAGTGACAAACAGGCTGCAAAGGATACCTCATGCTAATATGGTACGTTATATTATGTTTTAAAAGGAAAAGGCTGATACTTGGGGAGCCTTGGATATCTGGATACAGAGTGTGTCAGAACTAACTTGCATGAGTATTCCATAGTAGGTGCCAGACAGATAATGGTCAGTGTTTTAACTCCTAAAGAGAGGAGTGTTGGGCTACCACTCTTAGGCCATTTCTGCACCACACTGTTACAGTGCTCTTATTCCACTTTTAACATCCTATGGAATCCTGGAGTTTGTAGTTTGGGGAGGGACATTTAGAATTCTTAGCCAGAGAGCTCTTTGGCCTCAGTAAACTACAAACCCCAGGATTCCACAGGATATTGAAGTGGAATAACAGCACTCTAACACTGTAGTGCAGAAATGGCCTCACTGTAAGAATCCCTATTTTAGGGATTCCCTATTTTAAAGGAATCCCTATTTTTGCAGCTGCTGCATGGTCCCAACTATCTTAGTCTGTCCTTTTCAGGCACCAGAAATCAGTCTGTTCCTTCACTTCTCTCTTTCTAGATTAGCACTGATGTACCTCAGATTAAAAAAGTCTCTGACAAAGAAGATACTATTTACAAAGCCTTTTTATGTCTATCGAGCCTCTACCCTCTTCCTTCTTCTCCTGTCTAGCTAGAAAGTTTTTAAAGCAGTGTCAGCGCTACAAGAATGATGAAAGGAGCCTGTAAAAACACAGACTTTTAGTATCAGGTTGCAGCAGTGTGTCTACAGTAAACAATAAATTAAGCTTGAGCTGGGGGAAAAATGGGATTCCATTCCAGCTGAACGTCCTGTAGCTGCGTGCACCTGCCTACAACAGTCCAAGTAAAAAGCAGCTGCTTCCAGAATCCCTTGTTAAGTATGCATGAACAACAAAACAGAAAACAAAAAGAGAAGGCAGATAAGACCTGCCTTCCAGCTGTCTCTAGCAGGTTTAAAAAAAAAGAAGCAGCAGCAGCATGAATCTGGCCACCAGAATGAAAATGTTAAGAAAAGTGGTGGGCTGGTGAAAGAAAAAAAAATCATCTGTGGATGCATTTTGGAAGAAGTTTTCAAGTGATCTGTAAGGTTCAAATATGTTTGTTTACTTATGCAATGCTTACCTGAACTAGTTGTTCCATTTCACATGTGCATATTGTTAGTTTGCATAAAAGTTTGCTGACATATTTTGAACTCTCTCTCTCTCTCTTGAGTAACCTATCCCAGTTCTTTTCATGTTATTTCTGGTACCAATATTTCTTTTTAAAAGGTAATGCCCAGGAACACATCTACTTTATTAACTGATGTATACCTGTAGTTTACTTCCAGACAGCCACACATGTGCATTGTTCACATTGTTTGCTCACCGTACATGCATTCACATCATAGGTGTACATTTGAAATGTCTGATAATCTCTCTACTTGTGTTTATTCCTGATCCAGATACAAGGATCCCCCTAGATCCATATCAAATGTCTGGCTCACTCTGGGTAAAATGAGCACATGTATGTTTGTGTGAATTGATGAACACATATTCACTTCATGAAAGCCATAAGTGTAGCCTTCTATAGCTCTCATGGAGCATAACTTTTTTTTTCTCTGTGAGCTATATACAGTCAATAATTTGCACATACACACACCACCATTAAAAACCTTTAAGCAGTGATAAGTTAACAGATTAAAGCATGTCTAAATAAAAAGGTCTTTCTTTGATTGTGGAAGGAGAGCAGAGGGGAAACCTAGCTTGTGGTAGCAGAGAGTTCCACAGTATGGGAGGAGCTGCTAAGAAAACTCTATGTCTTCAGCAAATGTACGTGTGAGGCCAAAAGCCTTCCCCTGAAGATCTCAAAATTTGGGCAGGCTCACACAGGGCAATACAACTGGGGTCCAAGATATATGGGACTTAATATGCTGTAACCAGCACTTTGAACCATGCCCAGAAACAAACCAATAGCTAGTGAAAATATAATTGAGGACCAATAGTTTCTTAAAATGTATAACATACCACACTGGCTCTCTTACCAATATAGCTACAGAAGGGCAAAAACGACAGTCCAGATTTCTTCCCTTCTCTATTGCCAAGTCTGTTCTAGAGGCGGGAAAAGGAAAAAGTAGAAATTTTCTTTTTAATGGATAATATTTTTGTGTACATTTTTCAAGTGGACATGCGCTGTCATTGACTAATGGACATTTGTGGGGATTTTTTTTTTTTTTTTTTGGTGCAGTTTTGAAGGTGCATAAGCGACCAAATGTACTTTTCAGCTTTCACAGAATACACTGTAAAACTCAAAATGTATGGGTTTCTGACTGCAGATTATGTCTGTTTCTGTATTTGATCCAGAAGGCACAAACTTGGTCATCCATTTAAAAAATGATAAACTGAATTTTTCATGCATTCTTAAATATAGCTGCCATATTCCTCTTCTGTAAACCTGGAAGGGAACACACACACACACATGATTTATGCTTTATGTAAGCATTAATTTGACCCAAAGTTTCAGCAAGTTATCCTCTGAAGTCATTCAATGCTGTAAGCAGAGCTTGTGGAAATTACTTTTTGGACTATGGCTCCCAGAATCTTCTACCCAGAATGACTAATGTTGATGTCAGCAGGGGTATTCTGGGAGCCATAATCCAAAAAGTAACTTTTAAAGGTTCTAGTTGTTAGGCAGACATTTCTTTTTTAGACTTCCATAGTAGAAGCCCAATGTGGGTTCCATTTCTTGACCTGTGGGCTTCTTTTTGTTTTCTAATCCATCAGGCCTCCATGGAGCTTAGGTGGGGAAAGGAAGGAGTCAGATAGCTTTAGTCCTACATTATGTATAGTATCAAAGCAACAATTTCTTTGGAAATGTGGACAAAACTTCCTTTTTGTCATTGAGCAATTTTATGCCTCCTCTTGCATTGAGCACACCAATATTCTTAAACTAGCTGTCAGTTGCTCCTCTTAGAAAGAAAGCAAGTCACGTACTAAGCAGTAATGGACCTTTCCCCCCTTGAAGAATTTGCCATGTTATTTTGTTGTACCAAAAACTTTTTTTTTCTAGTGGAAGGATAAACAAATTTATTTGTAGCTGGGGTGTTGTCTCACAGGAAAGGAATGTTAAAGCTGTTCTTGCCTATAAATTCTGTAATGAGGCTGGTGCCTGGGTAAGTATTTAGTTTATTAGAATGAGCACTTAAAAAAAACAAAAAACAACTGTAATCCTCACTGGGATGGGTTGTGGGAGAGGAATTGGCAGGAAGCTGGAAGAGGCAGTGATTCAGATCTGTCTCTCTACAGGTCTTTCTGTGGTGCAATTTGGGGTTATATGTGATGCTTTGGGGTTTTATTTTTGTGTATGTATTTGAGAATGATATAATGCTTACCTCAGTTTGCCTTTTCCAACCAATGGGTTGCTACAGTATAAAGATGTGGGTTCAAAAGAATATTTTTGCTTACAGAAGATTTTCAATCACCGGTGGGTTACCCTGTATTCTGGGGGTCCCGGGAGGGGCGCCCAAATAACCAAACAAAACACAAGATGGGGAAATTAACTCGAGCACCCTCTTAAGCTAACGAGAGGCAGGGTAACTTAGCAGAGATCTTGCAACCCTATGTATACAGCGTCAGGTCAGAAGATCAGTCAGACAGTTTTAAAATAGCAAAATAATATCATTATTAAAGGACAAACCACAGAAAAGACACCACAAGCACACATCTAACTAAGAAATTAGAAATAAGAGCTTTTGGGGGAAATGGGCAATCGACACCTTGTTTCGTAGTCCTGGAGAAAAGCGGAGAGTTGCAGGGAAGAAAGCTCAGCGTGGTTCGCTTGAGGGGGCGACTCGCTGGACAGAGCGACAGCAAGGCGGGATAGCAGTCCGGAGCGTTCCGGGGTTGAGCAGGCTCAGTTGCTGGAACTGAGGGGATGGCTTGCCAGACCTGGCAGTGGCGGGGCAGTAGGGAACTGGTGATCGCCCTCCCTGGACTTTCTGCCACCTGTGCAGGGTGCTACTGCACCTGCGGCAGCAGGGGAGGCAGGAGGAGCGCAGGGAACTGGCGATCACCCTCCCTGGATCTTCCTGCCACACACGTGGGGCGCACTTACACTTGCAGCAGCAGTGAGTGGAGCACAAGGAGCTGGTAATTGCTCTCCCTGGACCTTCCTGCCACCTACGCAGGAAGCGCCTGCACCATCGGAGGTAGGAGAAGCGTGGGGAACTGGCAATCACCCTCCTTGGACCTTCCTGCTGCCTGCACAGGGCATGCCCGAACCCACAGCAGCGGTGGGAGGAGTGCAGGGGACTGGCAATCACCCTCCCTGAACCTTCCTGCTGTCTGTGCAGGGTACACCCACGCTGCTGGCAGGGACAATGGGAGGAGCAAACGGGTTGGGAACAGGGTAGGAGGGGGAGAATGGGGGGGCAAGCAGACACCCCGCAGATAATAAAATTAGTGAAAATGAAACCTGCAAATGTGGAAGGAGAACTGTACATTTCTCTCTATAAGGCAGTTCTTGAAGTTCCACTTGTGTCTTTTGCTCCCCTTACTTCCAGTCCATTGTCTCTATTACACTTTCCAATTTCTGATTTCAATCCTACAGACTTTTGACTTCTTCCTTTAATTTAGAAATGTCTCTAGAGACTAGGTCTAGCTGGTGACTAAATGTGTCATGTTATTTCTTCATGTCCAGTTTTATCTTGACCCAGGTGCCCTTCAATTCTTGCCTGATTTCTGTTTTGAAATTTTGAAAGAATTTCCATTTCAATTTGAAATTGAAATTCTTCCAATAGTAGTTGAATATGTTGTGAGATCTCCATGGATAAAGATAGTTGTTCTGTAGTTGTTTTAGTTGGTAAGTCTGTTGCTCTGTCTTTTGCAGCCTTCTTTGCACTTGACTCCATCATTAGTGATAGTATTGCTAAGTATCCCTGTCTTGGTCACTTTAATTCAGTTTCATCTAATTCTTTCTCCTTTCTTCTATATCTACTTTTCTTTAACTCTCTTCACAAAAGATTTTTCAATCCTTCCACCTTCCCACTACTAGCAACTTAACTTCCCCTGGGTCTTCCTATGTATGATCTGAAATTTATTGGGTCAGGTTTCCTTCTAATGGAACGTGCCTTATTAATTCAGGATTCCATCCCAATTGGCCTTGATGGTTAATTAATTTAATAATTCTTAAGTTCTTAAATGATTAGTTACTTGTATAATTGATTAAAGTAACAGATCAAATAAATAATTCATTGATTAAGTAACTAATAAATTAACTAATTCATTGTATAGTTAATTAGGTAGCTGTAATTGAGTATTTGAGTAACTGATTAATTAGATAATTAATTTGGTAATTGATTTGCTGAGTTAGTAACTGTTAAAATTCATGAACTTTGACTCTATATGTCTCACCAGAATTTGATCGCAGATACTTCAGTATATGTACAGTCTTTAACATCTGTGTACAGTCAATTAATTAGTTTGTATATTTTAAGTACAGTTAGCTTAAAGAAGTCAATATTCCATTTCATTCCCCACCGAGAAGAGAAGGCGAAGGGAGAAAAAGAGAGAAAAAGAGAAAAGCATTTAAATTAATAGCTTAATCAGTTCTTTCAAGACACACATAGGAGAGAACAATAGAGAATAAACTTCCTTAACACATGACAGTTATACTTTTACTGTGACAATTCCTGTTAAATTTACTCATAACACGCGATTCTCCACTGTGTGGAGTCTAAATGAACTTATTATCAAATTACTCACAAAGAATTACCTTCAAATTCATGAAACATGTTAGCTTAATAAGTTATAGAATGAAGTTATTTTCTTATATAGTTACCACTCAATACAGACAGTTCAGTTTCATTATTATCAATGTTGATTGGTCTAATTTCTTCTAAATTCTTTGCAGCAGCTTAAACATTAATACTTCCTATTGTATAGTAACACTGGTCAGATGTTGCATGGTGGAGGCTAGGAAATTCCTTTTAACTTCCTTTTGAGTTGCTCTTCTTATGTTATTCCAAGCGTTAGAGTCCATTTTCTGTTGGGAGTTCCTACAAGCAGTTCAGTCTATCATTTCACTTTACTCTTCTTCTATTTTAATTGTCTTTACTGTCCTCTTTTCTATCTTTTTTCCTTGCCATGGTTATTGACATCATTTCTTTCCTTTCTCATAGATTTAAAATTAATGTTAACCACTTTAGACAGTCTTTTTCTGAACACTCAGGCTTGGTTCCTCACAAACACTACAAACTACTTCTAAATGCTGCGAATTGCTTTCAGGATCCACCATTTCCCACTCCAGATCCCCTTATGAAGTATGTCGTATCTGGCCACCGCTGCACAGATCCGGGGTTTCCCAACTCTTTTACGCCACAAAGGAGAAAAGGAAAAAAAGAACAGTCCGACACAGTGTAAACAAAAGAATGTGGGCCGTGGAGCAAATGTACTATCTTCGTGCCCTTCGAACTTCAGAACGTTATCGGAGAAGCCCTCTTTTAATTCTCTGCATTATTTAAAGAAGTACTTTTCTAAAAATGTCGATGACGATGCTAAGCCCCGACAGGCAACCTCCGCATGGGTGTGGTGGCTCTGTGGTATCTCCTGCTCCTCCATTCTCCTTTGAATCCTGTAGAAAGGACTTGGAACAGGATTCTGGACCCCCTGCAAGTCACTCCTGCATCCTCTTTACCGGGTGTGTGTGTGTGTATAGCCAGGTTTTCTGATTGCAGTTTGGAGTTCCTAGCTTTGCCACCCAGGGTGGCAGCTCAGCTAATAGCTCCACGGAGAGCTTGCTGAGCTGTCTACGCGGTGCCATGTGACCCAGAAGATTTCATAGATAAAAAAAATTAAGCAAACTTTGGAATTTAAGCTATATTTCATAATAAAATTAGACAAAGTGTATTAATGGGATCACAAACTGTAATATAACTTGAAGTCAGTAGAGCAGGATATTGGTACAGGTGACAAATATAAAGTGTAAACGGGTAGGAATATATCACACATACATATCTATAGCTGTTTACACATATAATTATGTGTGGGTGACCCACAGAATGTGGTTCTTGCCGCTTTTCTTGCTTTTTTCCCCAGGAACAAATTAGATTAAGACTCTAGAACTGGCAGTATTAGAGGATAGGTTTTGAGAGAAGGGTATAAATTTAAGATGCTAAGATTATGGAGCATAGGAATCCATAATATGAATTTAGGAAGGACAACTTTCCTTCTTCTTGTTCTTTTTTTTTCTTTTTCTGCACTCTAGAGAATCCAAATCTAGAGTTGATTAAAACAACTTTCTTCTCTTTTTTATTATATATGCTTGTGGTTTAGACTAGGAAATGTACATTGTAATATTGTAAACTCTTTTTTGCTTCTCATTTTGCCCACTGTTTCATCGCGCTGTGAATGTAATAAAAAACAAAAAAATAAAACAAGAATATTTTTGCATGGCTGTATGAGACAGCCCTCTTGCTTTGCCATGCTGCACTCATGATCTTAAAATTACTCTTCCGTTTGTGACTGCCAGCTTTGCCTGTGTCACTGTGGATTCCCACTATCACTTCTCAATATCCTCAACCAATGATCAGGTTGATTAAGATTAATAGGAGTTTCGGCCACACAACATCCTACCTACCAAGGAAGACAGTTTTGTGTCAACATAGCAAGACCTTGTCCCCAGCTGGGATTACAGCAGGGGTTTTCAGGGCCTGTTTGAACACTGGCAGGACACTGGATTTACAAAGTTAACACCAGAATCCTACGGCAAGCCTTTGTTCAAGAGCAAGACTTACTTCCAGGTAAGTATGCCTAGGACTATGATGGGCGTGCAGTTCCAGGTCAGCCTAGATGACCTTTGGGTGTGAAGTAGTTAATTTCCTCTGCAATTGAAGTCCCTCTGTGTTTAAAGGAGAGACAAAGGAACCTTGTATAATGGAATGTTATCAGTTTGGCTTGACGTGCTAGCTCTTGGAAGCATAACAGAAGATTTGCAACATTTTGTAGGCACTGGTGGGAACTCATCAGTTTCCTGTCTTAAATATGTGATGTCTTTGCACTGAAATGTATAAAGGCTTGTAAAACCTAAGGGGCAGGGCTCAGTCTTTTGGGAATGATCCTACTGAGACAATAAAATCTTTTTTCCTAAAACCGTGGGTCTCTATCTTGGTTCTGCTACAGGACTGCAGTTGAAATCAGGACACTTTGTTGCCCTCTAAATATTTTGGCCTACCACTTTCCACAAATCTTTTGCTATTGGCTATGCTGAATGGTTGAGATGAGAGTTACAGGCTAAGATCATTTAGAGAGCTATAGTTGCACACCTCAGATCTAAAGAACTATTCAGGTCACAGAGCAATGCTACTCACAGTGGTGATCTCTGGACCAGTGCAAGTCTATAAGCCATTGGTCGCTGGTTCCCTGCAAGTTTTCAGGAAATAAAGAAACAATTGTTCCCAATGGGCACAAATTTAGTGCTGGTCCCTGTCATCTTGGAAAAAACGTATTTGACAATCTCTCGTATCCAAAATTTTATTATTATTATTATTATTATTATTATTATTATTTATTTGTATCCCGCCTCTCCATATGGATCGAGGCGGCGAACAACTTACAAATAGCATGTATTTCGAAACATTTCTATATATATTTCTATCTATATATATTTCATATGCCCCCCAACAAGCTGGGTACTCATTTTACCAACCCGCGAAAGGATGGAAGGCTGAGTCAACCTTGGAGCTGGGCAGGATTGAACTCACAACCTTGTGGCTTGCAGAACTGGCATTTAACCACTGCGCCACCAGGCTGTATAACCAGCCCAAGAAGCACTGCCATACCAAATATATTGGTGTTTACTTCCAAACAAAAACATATACATTTTTTAAGGGAGCCACAATGGTGTAGTGAGACAGGGGTTCAAATGCCATTGCCTATCCATCTCTGGAAACCCACTGGGTGACTTTGGGCAGGTCACACTCTCTTAGCCTTAGTTCAGGAATGGCAAACTGCTTCTGAATAAAACCTGCTGAGAACGCCTTATGTCAGGATTGCTGTCAAGTCAGGGTCAACTTGGATGCAGAGAACAAAAAACAAAAAACCCCATAAAGGATTACATTGCAAAACTGAATCCTATGCATAAGAATAAACCAAAGGAAGTAGGGATTATATTTTATTATATGGGATTATTTTCATATGGGGGGGTAATTATTCCCTGGACTACAGTTCCCAGAATTCCCCATACTCTGGCTGGAGGGTTCTGGGAGCTGAAGTCCAAAGGTAACTTCTCCCAGGCTCTGGGGATCGCACACAGCCTCAGGCTACGTGTTCGGTCCTACAACTCCCATTTTTCCCACCCAATGATAAAGGATTCTGGGAGCTGCAGTCCAACACCCGCGAAGGACAAAAGCTACCCCAACCCTATTCGCAGCAGAATCTTTCCCGTTCGAACCCGAGCTTCCCAATAGGAAGCCGCGGAAGCCCGGGCGGCGGGAGCCTGGCCGGGGCCTTACTGCAGGGGGAGCCGTGCCGCGCCGCCCGCTTCCTTCCCCGCCGCGCTTGCCTTCTTCTGCCGGAGGTGGCCGCTCCTCGTCGGGCAGGGGGAGGGCCTTGGGGCGGCTCCGCTCGCTCGCTCGCTCGCTCCACGCCTGCCTGCCTGCCGGCCTGCCGGCCTGCCTCCGGCGGCTGGAAGGGAAGCGGAGCGGGCGCCGCGCCGCGCCTTCCCCAGCGCGGGTCCTCCTCTTCCTGCAGCCCGCCCCTTTGCCGTCCGCACCGCCGAGGCGCCCGCTTCCCTTCCCTCCCTTCCCGGCAACCCGCCGCCAGCACCAGCATGCAGGTGTTCCAGTACCCCGAGGTGTTCCGCGACGAGACGTCCGTGAGTACCGAGCGCCAGGCGCCCCGCCGCTTCCAGCCTCCCCGTGGAGCGGCGGCGGCTGCGGCGGCTGCGCTCCCTTGCCTTCCCTTTTTTGCCTCTCCCTCGCCTCGGGTCCTTAGCGCTGCCTCTTGGGACAGCTCCCCTCCGGGGGGCTCCTGCCCTGAGAGGCCACTTGGGGCTCCCGGGTGCCTGGAAACTGACCCTTCCGTCGGAAACCGAGCCCTTTCCCTCTCCGGGTTCCCCTTCCCTACGCGCGTCTCTCGCCTTTGCGCTTCCTGTTGTTTAAAGAGCCAAGGAATCCCCTAGCTGAGCAGCACGTTTATTAGGACCGACCAAAATGCCACAGTAAGAATAGGCAAGCTTTTGAGTGCTCCAGAACGCTTCGCCAAACTACGGGGGGGGGGGGCAAAGGAAAATGTTAGGGAATGGCAGAAGAAATAGAAAAGTTCAAAGGTTAGGGCCATTTCCACACCGCACTGTTCTAGTGCTATGATTCCCCTTTCAACATCCTATGGAGTCCTGGGGTTTGTAGTTTAGAGAGGGGCCCTTAGAGTTCTCAGCCAGAGAGCCCTTTGGCCTCAGTTGAAGGACAAACCCCAGAATTCCACAGAAGGTTGATAGTGGAATAATAGCAATAATAATAATAATAATAATAATAATAATAATAATAATTATTATTATTATTATTATTATTATTATTTGTATCCCGCCTCTCCACACGGATGGAGGCGGCGAACAACATAAAATACATTATACATTAAAAGACATTAAAAACATACCCAATCCTCCCCACCCACCAACCCACCTAAACCAACTCCTTAAAATACACAGTTTGATATGTTAAGTAATAAGATTATATTTAGTAATAGCAATAGATTAAATCTAAGGGAAAAATATAGAATTAAGAATGAAACTATTATAATAATAATAATAATAAAAATGAGTATAATGAGAATAAGAATTAAAGATAGGTAACAAAAATATACAAGTAATATGATATAGAATAAGCTGAATAAGTTTATGATTCTAATGGTAATAGAGAGAAATAATAATGTAAATTTGCATTGGTTGAAATTTTTTTGTTCCACTGTTATGTATATCACGTGGTGTTTTATTTTTTTGGTTTTGTTTTTTTCTTCGCTGTATACTCAATAAAAATTGTTAAAAATTAAAAAAAATACACAGTAATTAACAGTCCATCAATTACTGTTAGCAAGGCAATAGATGGGAGGCGATGGAAATGCTAGTCTGGGAAGGCCTGTCGGAAGAGAGTCTTGACTGCTCTTTTAAAGCAGTCAAGACGGGTAATATGCCGGGTCTCCTCCGGCAGGCCATTCCATAGCTTAGGAGCAATAGAAGAGAAGGTCCTCTGGGTAACCGCAGCCAACCTAGTTCTGACTGGCTGTATATAATAATACAGCTATAATAATGTAGTGTGGAAATGGCCTGGGGCAAATGTGGTGTTCCTAAATTCTGCACCTAAATAGCACTCAAAGAGGTGGTCCAATTGTGTTTGAGGTTACAATGTAGGTTGTATGTGGACTGAAGGACCATACCAGGGTTCACACCAACTTTGACTCCTCTGGTATTAGTATTTAAATGCTTGGTCTTCCTGTGTTTACTGGCTAATGACAATTGCTGCACGCTGTTGCCCTGTGGCTGTTACTTTTGTGCTACCGCAGCAGGAGAAGTTTGGAGCTGCTCGTGAGGGGAATAAATCAGCTTGGAAAATTACTTTTTGACTATGCCTCCAGTTGCTGAGGGATTACTATAGTCAAAAGTAAATTGGCCATGCTGACAGGGGGATTGTGAGAGTTGTAGCCCCTCAAAATAACTTTTCTAAGGTCTTACGGAATATTTATGATAATTGGTCATCAACACTTTGGCCATTTCCGCACTAGCCTGTTATAGCACGATGATTCCACTTTCAACATCCTCTGGAATCCTGGGGTTTGCAGTTTCGGGAGTGGCTGGCCGGCCCCTCCCGAAACTGCAAACCCCAGGATTCCAGAGGATGTTGAAAGTGGAATCATCGTGCTATAACAGGCTAGTGCGGAAATGGCCAAAGTGTTGGCACCTATTTACTCTTTGCCAGAAGTCAAACAAACCTGTTGTTCAGGAATAGAGAAATGTTTCCTCCCAGCTAGATTAGTTAGCAATCCTAGAATTTGTTTCAGGCTGTGGGCCGACTTGCTCATATCTGCTGTGTAAAACGCCTTTGTTGTGCATTGGAAGTTCTTGCGTGGGCTGCACTGTGGTCTGAATTGCGGAGTTGAGGCTACGTGACAGTGCCTTGCAACACAAGATGCCAGACCTTTGCTGTCCCTTCAGTGAGGCAAGCACCTCAAATGGCAGGTGCTGAGGGACAGCAGTAGTAGTATCTCACTATTCCCCCTGACTCTTGAGCCTTTCTCCTCTGTTAAATGCCAGATTTGTATATTCTTCTTCCGTACCCCTAAGCGACCATGCTTTCTGCAAGGGTAGAGGAAGATATTGTCCTGTTGCCAGTACTGAAGTAAAATGGCTGAGGCCATTTCCTCAGTAAACTATTACAGCATTATTAGTCCACTTTCAACATCCTATGGAATCCTGGGGCCTCCCCTCCCTAAACTGCAAACCCCAGGATTCCATAGGATGTTGAAAGTGGACTAATAGCACTGTAACAGTCTAGTGCAGAAATGGCCTAAGTGGCAGCTTTCCCCTTGACTCAGGCAAAGTGTCCTGGACCACCCGTGAGAAGATGGGTCTAAAAACTGTTCATGTGCTCTCAGCAGGCCTTCTCCTCACACCATGTGATGTATTCTCTTCCAGTAGGTTCTGGGTCAGGGCATTCATTCAGCTTCCAAGACCCAGTGACTCCTACCTTCGCATTCACACTCAGCACACAAAGCAGATAGAACAGAATGTCTATTATCAGGAGGACAAAATGCATCGAGCCGTACAACCAATAGAAGTAGAACTTGTATATTTCAAACTCCATTACATCGAACCAAACCAGACCAGGGATGTTTTGGTACAGAGGGGAGTCATGCTGCACTGTTCATTCCGTCAGAGTCCTCTTGGAGGCTCAAACCTTATACCAATAAACTACCTCTTGATCCTTTATATCTGCAGTTCTCTTCGTTTGAGGTCTGACCTCTGGATTTTTTTTCCTGTGTTTCCAGTTTCATGTCTAAACTCTGAAATGGAAAGTTTAGAAATCTAGTTGCCTGCTCCAAATAGTATAACATCTTGCACAGTAGAAATTTTGCTAATGTGTAGTTTTCCTCAGTACACGTATGCTTAGTACTTGCTCCATGGTCAAAGGAATTCTGTGTGACATACCAAGAAAAAAACCCTTTTGTAGAAACTCTCAAGATTTTTTTGCAGCCTTCCTGTTCTCCACTTCTTAATACTTTTCTTCTTCACTTTACTATTTAAATCTGGTATCGATGTAATTTTCTCCATTTTAGATTTCAAAATCATGCAGCCATGCTTCTCAGATAATAAGATTCTCAGAAAAGGGAAATACTAAGTTGCAAAACTTCAGTTACTAACTGTTGTTGACATTTTTGGCCAACTTGCATGGAAGTATAGATTTAGAAAAAGAAAGATGCATAGCATCAGAGTCAGGGTTTAATGTAGCTTTCTACACATAGTTCCACACAGTTAGAGGAGTGTGAAACAAACTCTGTAAAGAAAGTTCTTTGCAGCATATTGAAAGCTTCAATGAGCCACTGTCTCACTTTACAAAAGTTATTTTGCTTGTTCCATTGTGGAAAATTATTAGGCACAAGTGATCAGGTAATTTTAAAAGTCTGGTAGTTTGAAGCAGGAACCTTTTCACACTACACAATTGTGATGCTATTATTCTAATTCAACTGCAATGGCAACATCCTGTGGAATCCTGAAGTTTGTAGTTCAGGAAGGCACTAGAGCTCTTTGGCTGAGACTTATAAATCCCCCTATCTACACTGAAAATCCCACAATTCCACAGGATGGAACCATAGCAGTTAAAGTGGAATCAAAGTGCTAGAACTGTGTAGTGTGAAAAGGCCCCAGGGCTTAGCCCTGGAATTCCACCATTTGTCTCTGGCATGGGTAGAGTCAGAATATTGGAAAGAGGGTGACTGAATAATTGTAGGCTGATTTTGTTTCCCTCAATTCTGCATTTATAAAGCACTGGGGAGTGACAAAGTTTGCAAAAGCTACTGTTTCGATTACAGTTCCCAGACTCCACCAGCCAGCATGGCCATTTGATATCTATAATTTTAAAAAATGATTAAACTTATCTTGTCTTCCTTTCCTATTTAATTATTATCCCCACTAAATGAGCTGATAGCCCACTGCAATCTTATACTCTTATCCAACTGAGAATAAGGACCATTCAGTAAAATGGGACTTACTTCTGCGTAGACACAGAAGACTTTTCTATCATGTTGAAGGCCTAGTGCTAGGCACATTTACACGTACCTAGCATCTTCATCTCTCGCCTCTCCCCGTTTGACTTGTTACAAGGAAGGGAAGGCAGATACCAGCTCTCTCAGAAGGCTGAATTTCATTCATTCATTTGTTAAATGTATACTTCAACTTGCTCCTGAAATGTCACACAAGGTGGCTTGCAACAAGGCTGATACAAAATACAATTAAAGACTTAATAATAAAAAAGTTTTGAAAAATTAATTTAGCTATCATATTAAAACACCAATAATTTAAAAGAATATGAAATCATTTTAAAAACATAAGAACAGCAGTTATTAAACAACTAAGGGAAAATAATTTAACTGATATTTGGCCTGGCCACCACTTGAGCAAAGGTAGTAAAAACGACAATAAAACACCTCTACTTGATAATGTGTTTTAACAGTTTTGATCCCTAGTTATGATTTATTAATCTTTTAGGATTTTAGGCAGCATGCAAATTTGCATAGTAGTTTTAAAAAGCAAATACAGAATTTGCTGTTGACTAGGAATATTCCAAACACACTGTATACATCGGGTAACTCTATTCTTTTGCTTTCAGAGAGCTGAATGAAATTATTAACTGGTTGAGTTGCATCTTCCATTTTTGATCAGAATATTACTCTCTAAGACCTTTTTACAAAGAAAAAAACTTGAAATGATTTTAATTTTCTGAATGATTTCTTTATATGTTTTTTAAATCAGGTACAAGATTATCATGGCTGTGAAGTAAGTGACCCTTATAGCTGGCTAGAGGATCCTGATAGTGAACAAACAAAGGTAAACCTTTAATTTTGAACATTGTGGGGCAAGCTACAATTTGGAAACTAGAAGTTGGAATTATTGTTGGAATTAGATATTGGTCTCAGAGCATACTTTTGTTCATGATAAACCTAAGACCATTTTGTATAAGAAAATTATTGCTGTTGCCAGATCAATTTTGCAGCTTTTGCTTAGTCTTTGCAGTTGTTGTTGTGCCTTCTAATTCTTTCTGAATTATGGTGACTCTAAGGTAATGACTCTGTCCCAGGATTTTCTTGACAACATTTGTTAAGGGGGGTTTGCCGTGGCCTTCCTCTGAGAGTGAAAGAATGCAAGATTCACCTCTGTTCTTTGAGGAGTATTTATATTTTACATACCTTGTCATTACTGATTACCAATCAGAAATAATAGTAGCAGAAGCATCTGCCTGGATGGGGAACCCACACATGAGTATGTTGTGATGCTCCTTTAAATACAGCCAAACTATATTGACCTGTGTGCATGGATGAACCAAGACTATAGTTGTAGCTTAGGAGAAGCAGCACCTTGACCATCATTCCAACTGAACCGACAAAGACCTTGCTGGAAGGTCCATGTTGTTTAAAGAAAGGAGCTTCCTTAGATATTGATAGTGAAGTGGTAGAGACAAAACAGTTAGTGTATTGCCACATTTTTGGTATAAGGCTATGAGGATTATGGTAGAGGCTAAAGTAGTGGATGCCTCTTATTTTGGACAGAACAATCGAGAGAGAACTCACCTGTGATAGAGAGACCGGACAGCAGGAGGAAGAGATCTGTTACTTCTGGAATTTCCAGGCTTCAGTTCTTGTCTACCTATATTGAGAGCAGCCAGTGAGCATCGGCCCAGACAGTGTCAGGATATATTCAGTCCCCATTTTGACTCTTTGGCAGGGAGTAAAATTACTTGTATGTTTCTGTTGTACTTGGTTTTGATACTGATATCAAATATGCAAACGCTACATACACCTTCAGTCTTCATATTCTCCTGATTTGTTGTCTCTGTAACAGAGGTAATCTGTAGTATTGTTACTTCCTTTTCCCTGAGACAGATTATACTAGAACTACTTATTGGGCGAAATGAGTTTTAATAAAAGCACATCTCAATGCTTCAAGCAAGCTGAGCTTTGTTGAAAGCAAACTGTTGATAAGGCCACTTGTTAAAGTGTAGGCTGAACTGATAGTATCTAATGTCAGTAGTCTTGAAGACCTGCCCATGTGTGTCATGAAAGGATTCATTTAGAATTACTTGGAAGGGGTGGCACAGTTGTTTCTGAGAATCGATTCTAATACAACTTTTTGTGCATGCATGTAAAATTGGGAAGGAGGCTGATTCCTAGCATGTGAGTAATTAACAAAATAGATATGCATGATCTTCATATATACACAATTTATTACAGTAGCATTTCAGAAAACAGAGATAGTGAACAGCTGTTTGCTAACCATGGCCTAAATTCAGTTGTTGGTATCAATTAGAGTGGACCTACTGAAACAATAATTACGTAACTGTTGACTTACTAAGTTCCCATTGATCTAGTGCCTCTACTCTAGTTGAGACTGACAATTAGATGTAGATCCATAGTGGCTTATGTGTGTCATTATAGCTATTACTTGTTAACTGTGGTTAAAAGTGGGTGTGATCTTGGATTTGACACCTGGGCACACCCTTGCTTCCATTCTCTCCCCTCCATTCTGAATTCTTTCTCTCTTTCTTGTTATGTGTGTGTCAGCATAAACAAACATCTTGCCCATACTCTAGGTTTGAAGAGGTTTTGCAAACTTTTTTGATGGCAGCTCCTTCACATTAACCATGGTTAGCATGGTGGCAGACTTAATACTAAACTTCCTTTTAAAAAAAGGTATGCTTTGATTAGCTTGGAAAACATGGGTGGAATGTGCGTGAGTTGTACCTGAGGCAAGGGCTGTAATTGGCTAGAGCTAAAATCTTGTTGTAAAGATAGTACCCATGGTTGTAATTTGCTTAAAATGAACCCTGGGACCATTAATTGCTTCCTCTAAAACTATGAGGAGTCTGACTGGTCTAATTCTGGAGAGAAGAGGGACGTATAGCTCCATCATGCTTCAGCCTAGCAGCTAAGGAAAGGACCTCCCTCCATCCCATCTGCCTGTTTTGGGTCTTTGAAGGGAGAGAAGAACCAGCAGTATCTGCTTGACTTAGCCCTCTTACGAGCTGCCATTTCTTTTCCTTGTGTGTTGTATCTTATTTAGATTGTAAACCTGAGGACAGAGAACTGTAAGATTAAAGGTCGGTCAACTGCTGTCAATGATAAATAGATAAATTTTGCTTTTTGGCGTTTTGTCTTGCTATTGTGCATAGTAGTTTGAAATTAGTTTTTACCTATCACTTCAGCTGGGGTCTTCAAAGCTGTGCTCTCAAGGGGGCTCACAGAAGAAACTGGTTATTAGTACTATGAACTAGAGTTTAGAAAATGCTGTTTTGTTTATAGGAATGAATATGTCTCCTCTCAACCACTTTATTCATGCTTATCTCAGCTTAACAGTTTCTTGGCATCTGCTGTAATGGCATCTTGACTATAGTGTCTTTCTGCACTACACTGTTATAGTGCTATTATTCCATTGTCCACATCCTATGGAATTCTGGGACTTGCAGTTTAGGGCGGGGCATTTAATATTCTCAGCCAGAGAGCTCTTTGGTCTCAGTAAACTACAAACCCCAGAATTCACAGGATCGTGAAAGTGGAATAATAGCACTATAACAGTGTAGTGCAGAAAGACACTATAGTCAAGATGCCATTACAGCAGATGCCAAGAAACTGTTAAACTGAGATAAGCATGAATAAGTGATTAAGAGGAGACATATTCACATATACTGATTTGGGAATAAGCCCTGTTGAATTCAGTGGGTAATTCTGAGTAAATTGTCATAGGATTGGGTTGAAAGCCTCATTTGATATAGAGTTTTCTTCCAATAAACACACATTGCACCAGGTAGCATAACCATTATACACGGTATTCTTGTGACCATCATCACTTACCTTTCACAAACCCTTAAAGAGCCACTATGCTAGATCATTCATTAACCTTTTTATTTTCATGTAGTTTTCCAAAGAGCATTACTCTGCCTTCACATTAACCTTGTCAGGATAACTCTTCACTTCACATTTCATGGATTCACGTCAGTCATGACTGAAATTATTTCTGATTCTAACTACTTATGCAAATGAGACAGGTTACATATACACCAAACAGTTGTATGTGAGGTTAATTAGGGCTTATATCTGTAATGACAAAATATAGAAGACCACCTCTTGAGGCTCTTTAACCACTTTTTTTGTTTGCTTAATCTGTGTGGTGAGCAAATGGTATAAACATAACCTGTGTCTGTGTATGCCATTTAAGAGCGTTCTTTGACGTGGTATTTGAAAATTGGGTTGATACTGTAGGCTCATTTGTAAAAAGTTACTGCTTATTCTAGATTCTTTAATCACTCAGCAAGAATCCATTTCAAAACTAAAATACAGGTATACCTCAGTCAATAAAGTTGATGTATTCCTGGTCACTACTTATTCCTGGTCACTACTTCTTTAACAGAGACTTTGGTAGCAGAGGCTGAAATAACATGGAAATAATAGAGATAGGTTCCTACATGACAAAAATGAATAGCTGTTCAACATGAGTCAGTAAGTATTTTATTCAAAACTTTAAAAAAAATGCATATATGAAAGGTCAGGTAAGCCTTGGATAAGCCAGCAAAAACATTTTGAATCCTTTGGAGATCATTTGAAAGCTTTTTCCAAAATGCATCCAGGGATGATTTCTTCTTCTTTCACCAGCCTTCACATACAGGTTTTCATTTTGGTGGCCAAGCTCATAGATTTATACTGTTTTAGCATACTGGGTGTAGCTAGTGAGGCAGGCTTATCTGCTGTCTCCTTTTCTGTTCATGTATGGTCAGTAAGGGATTCTGGAGGCAGCTTCTTTATACCTTGCCTATTGTAGGGGGGCACATATAGCTGAAGTAAGATCAGCCAGAGTAGAATCCCATTCTTTCCCAGTTCAAGCTTTATTGCATTGTTTCCTGTAGACATGCTACTTCAACCTGTCACCTCCCTTCACTCTTCTCCCAGTGCTAATGTGGCTGAAGAACTTGCAGCTAGAGAGAGGATGAGAAGGAAAAGGGGGTTGGACAAATATGAAAAGCCTTGTAAAATGGAGCTTCTTTGCCAGAGGCTTTGTCAGACTGAAATATGTCTGTGTACTTTGACAAAATAAGCTGGAAATAAAGGTGGGTAGTGACAAAAATTGGTCAGGCTGTTATCTTATCCTGAAAAATGGGCATCTAGATTGCGTAGCATATTATATTATCTTTGATATTCACCTGATAGTTAGTTACCTTGCTATTACCCCTTAATGATATTTGTTGCAGCATTGCTGAAGTAATACAAGTAGGTACATTCCGTTCTTCTTTGAAGCTGTAATTATGAAGAAACAAGCAGTTACTGGCACAACCTTATTCTCTTTTAAGTAGATACTCATTGTTACTTACAATTATTGTACCACAGTATGATTCATTTCTTCTTTTCTAGGCTTTTGTGGAGGCACAAAATAAGATAACTGTGCCATTTCTTGAGCAATGCGCTGTACGGGGACTATTTAAGGAACGAATGACTGAACTCTACGACTATCCCAAATACAGTTGCCACTTCAAGAAAGGGAAGAGGTACTGAAAGACTTTGTATATTTATCTTGTCATGGATTGTGATAGCAAACTATCTGCTGGTAGTCAGATTTTGTTTCTGAGGATCATTAAGTTGCAAGCTGAGACTTCTCAAAGGAATTTCAGAGGAATTTCTCCACTAAGAACACTGGATAGTGTATCTACCAATTGAATCCCAAGTTAGAAAAATCACTGTCTATCTTGCTAAGATAATGATGTAGCTGCTGTAACTGACAATGAAGGGCAATACAGGCATCCCACCATACTGTCTTTTTATTGGCTAGTAAATGCAACAATAGAGGATATTATTACCTTGGTGACTTTGGGTATTGTTGTTGCCATTCCATTCATGGGACCAGAACAGTGGAAGTGGAGAGAGGATTACTATTTACTGAGTGTCTTCTGACAGCTTATACCTTGTCGATTTCCGCACTAGCCTGTTATAGTGCTATTATTCCACTTTCAGCGTCCCATGGAATCCTGAGGTTTGCAGTTTAGGGAGGGGCCTCAAAGGCCCCACCCTAAACTGCAAACCCAAGGATTCCATAGGACGTTGAAAGTGGAATAATAGCGCTATAACAGGCTAGTGCAGAAATGGCCCTTGTCTCTCATGGCTCCAAGGGCTGACATGCATGTCAAGCTTTGAAAAAGGAAACAAATGATAGCTGTGCATGAGAAGATGGGGTGCTTAGCATGAATTCTGCTGAAGGAGAAAGGAGGAATGTTCTATTTTTCCTTGACCTGGTTGGAAATGAATGCTTAGAAAACAGTTCCCATTTCTACTGAGGGAAACTTTTCTCCTAAGAATTCTACTCACATTGCAAGGGAGTTCAGTTTTGAATTCCTGGGGGTGAAGAGGAATAATGTTTGTTCCACACACACACAGCTGGAGTTAGTAATACAAAAAGGTAGATATAGCTAGACATTGAATGAAAAGTGGGATTTGAATTCTACCATAACAGCCAGAGGAGTATTTTTTTAAAATTTTATTTGGCCTGACATGGTTACTGAAAATTCAGAGAAAAGACTTAGAGCAGGGGTGAGCAGAACTAGATCAAGAAAACCAATAGACTTCTGGGTAAGTTGCAGTAGTCAAGGAAAACCTAACTCTGGATTGCTCAATAGCAGTGACAACAAAAATCTCCTGCTTCTTCCTAGATCAGGTTTCTGATTAAAAAAAAAAAATGGGGAAAACAGAAGTAGATTTGTATATGATCTCAGTTTTGGTATTGAAAACAAATTCCCACTCTTAAATGAATGAAAAAAAATAGAAAAGAAAAACTGAAATCGAGAGCTAGTTGTTTGTTTGTTTGTTTGTCTACCACTTAATTTACCACTGAGTTTCAGGAGCAGCTGGGGGCATGAAGGGGATGTAAAAAGAAAGGCCACACGTAGTTCATAGGGTGCATGCCACCTAACCTTGGTTTAGATGTTTCTCTCTGAGTCATACATTTAATGGAAGAACAAAAGGAAGCTGAAAAATATTCCACCAACTAATAGTTTCAAGTGATAGTTTTCATCCCCTCTCTTTTTCCATAATAGTGATCTGATAATTGAATCCTGAGCTTGTCTTGAGATACCAGTGATGTGGTTGCTTCATTTCCATGTGTGTGAAGCCCTTCCAAAAGAAGGTCATTCCTGATATGACTGAAATTGGTCTAAACCAGGATTGGGAACCATGTGGTCCTCCAGATGTTTTAGACTGCAGCTCCCAGCATCCCTCCCCTCTTTTAGCCAATTCCTTCCGTTGATTAATTAAAAGCGATTTCACTTGTTCTGTTTCAAACGTGTGCTCTAGGTATTTTCACTTTTATAACTCTGGACTTCAGAACCAGCGAGTGTTATACGTGCAAGATTCCTTGGATGCTGAACCCAAAGTATTTCTTGACCCAAATAAGCTTTCTGATGATGGTACTGTAGCTTTGCGAGGTCAGTGTAGCTGATTTTCCACGGTGTGTTATTTTTGATGTCTATATACCACTTGCCTACTATAGTTATAGACGCACACGCAATATGTGTTGGTTGTGTAGCACAGGCTGGAGATGTATTAATAGGAGTTGTGCAGCCCACATGCCTCGTGCTTACCTCGTGATTGTTTTTGTATCTGTTTCAAAATCTTCCCCCATACCTTTCACTGAGGAAAAGTAATTTTTGTCCCAAAAATCAGAAGTCTTGCTCTTGGAAGCATTCGGGAAAGGCAATTCTTCTGAAAAAGAAGGCCCATTTCTGTTGTTTTTTTTTGGGGGGGGGTGAGTGTTGATATAGACTGCAGTGAATCCCAGTAGTCAAAAAATGACCATCATTACTTGCTTACCCCTAATGTATAAATTTTAAGTTTAATTGCTTTTTTAATGTGACCATTAAATGCCTGGTGTGTTTTTAATTGCCAGGTTACGCATTCAGCGAAAATGGCGAATATTTTGCCTATGGTTTGAGTTCCAGTGGGTCAGACTGGGTAACCATCAAATTTATGAAGGTGGATGGTATGGAAGAACTTCCAGACACACTGGAAATGGTAAAATTTAGTTGTATGGCTTGGACCCATGATGGCAAGGGCATGTTCTACAACTGTTACCCAAAGCAGGATGGCAAAAGTGATGGTGAGTGATTCGCAGCACTGACTCATGAGCATGCTTCTTGTGTCCATAGGCCTTTTTGTCCTTTACCTCCCTCCCTTCTGGTTTCTGTATTTCATTGCTAAGTCTAGTACCAACTTCTAGATATCCTGCCTCTCAGTCAGCTCGTGGCAAAGTTACTATTTTAGGCCATTTCCACACTACACTGTTATAGTACGATTATTCCACTTTCAACATCCTGTGGAATTCTGGGGTTTGTAGTTTACTGAGGCCAAAGAGCTCTCTGACTGAGAATTCTAAATGCCCCTCCCTAAACTGCAAACCCCAGGATTTCATAGAATGCTGAAAGTGGAATAATAGCACTATAACAGTCTAGTGCGGAAATGGCCTTAGATGAAAATCTTGTAGGGTCTGTGCTGGGTTGTGTATTATAGGAGCCAAAGGGTAGCTTTTTCACAGATTTGCTTCCATAGTCCTTGACTTCTTTTGCTCCTGATAATTCTCATTCTGCTTACTCACTTTGCCCTCATAGCTCCTTTTGTGAAAACCATGCTAGTGTTTTAAGTTCCATCTGATATCACCTTGAAGGGCTATGCCATGTTGCAAGTTTGTATTTTCTTTACTACTGAATATTTACATAGGAATAAGGCTATAAGCCTGTCTGAGGTTTGATATTATTAAGGGAAGCCTTTCTGAGAAGATGAGTGGGACTCTTCGGTGTTCTTCTCTCACCAGCTATCAAAGACCTTTTGAACACTAACTGGCAGGGGGACTCTGAATGGGGTTATCCCTTCTTGTTACATTTTTTTAGGTGTTTTAAATTTAAATTTAAAGATTTAAATCAATGGTTGGCTTCACTCAGAAAGCTGTTTTATTGTTTGTTTGTTTGTTAAATACGTTATTATTTATGGTTTTCAGATGTATCATGTTTTAATTCATGTTGTAGGCTGTCCTGGTTTGTGCTCTCAGAGACAAGCAGAATGTAAAACAAACAGTGCTAATTTTGATAATAAAAATAACAATGTCTAACAAATAATATGAACAAGATAAACATAGCGTAACTTTTTTACATATAAAAATACCTTAAAAATACAAAATAAAGATCCTTGTCAATACTGTCGATATTACACAGCTTGTGTGCAATGAGGACTGGTATTTCTGGCGGTACATGAATGTTATGAGGTGTTTTGTTATCATGCCAAATAAATAGCTTCTAATCTGTAATTTGTTAGAACTAGTAACAGGTAATTTTGATTCGTAACTTACATGCATATAATTTGATCCCTTGTTTGCTTCAGGCACTGAAACATCAACCAACTTGCACCAGAAGTTGTACTATCATGTGCTAGGAACTGACCAGTCGAAGGACGTTCTTTGTGCTGAATTTCCTCATGAGCCAAAATGGATGGGTGGAGCTGAGGTGAGATGCATGTCCTCTGAAGGAAGATTTTTACACTTGATCAACCAAAAGTTTAGCATTTAGCATCTGGTGAAGTTGGGGGAAATGCATTTCTAGAATTGTCCCGTTTCTCTCTCTGCACATATGGAACAGTCAGGGATGGAGCTGATTAGTGTTCATGGCCCTATCTCCCCTCCACACTTCCGTGTTTGGAAGGTCTGAACAGCACACCAGTGAGAATGTGCAGCAAAGTGAAAAAGTTTATAAAAACAAACCTGGGCAGAAGGTTGTCCCATGTAGGTCTTGTTTAAGTATTGTCCCTAATTTTTTTGGTTGTTATTTGTATTTTGGTTGTTGTTTGTATTTTGTTGTTTGTATTTTGCTCTGATATACCTTTAAAAAAAATAATTTCAACATTATACATGGGGGATGGGTCAAGAATAGCTGAATAACCTTTATTCCAGTCCTTTGTCCTTGGTGTTTCTCTCCAGGCTTTACCTATAGCTTCTGTTCTTCCTAGTTATGTGCAGTATATCTGTACATATTATTGCACTGTTTGTAACTATAAACAGAACAGTTGTGGCCCTGTGTTCGCCTGTGGTCAATTATACTGGAAGAATAGCAAATGAATTCGAGGTAGTTCCCAGTAGAGGGTGCTACAGAATGACAGTTCGGTTATATGGAGTTAAGTAGGGTTCAGGAAGACTTCAGTTGCAAGACGTGTGCTCTAGATCTTGCTGTTTACAGTCCAGTTCCCATTTTCACACTACAAGATACACGTTCAGGTGTGTCAGAAATACTTACAGGGGATTAGTCCTACACTCTATCCTCACCCCTTTTCAGATAACACATTGAAAGCAGTAGCTATACAAATGCTGTGGTTTTGTTTAGAATGTATCTTGGAATTTTTAAACACTTGGCATCTGCTTTCTCATTGGCTACGAGTGCACAGTTTCCCAGTGTCAGGGGTCTGGCACAAGGACCCAGTTTACTATGCTACCATAGTTACCTATTTCCACTCAACTTACCTGATTTTGAAACACTGCACCAGTCTGGCGCTGATGTTGATGCTTCAGTATGAAGGGAAGGAACTACACCAAGTGGCAAATTTCTTTTATGAATTGGATGCCCCTCTATCCCATTGGGACCCATCTGTTCTTGCCACTGACACAATTAATGCTGAAATTTAGTAGCAATTGTGACAGCACTCTATGGTACAGACAGTGCCAGAGTGTGTTTCTGTTCTATGGAGTTCGGTAGACTGGAAGGGAAAGCATTACTTCTACAGAAATTAAATTGGGGGAGGTGCATCTAATTTTAGCATATGTGGGGGAAAGAAACAGGAGGAAGATTGCCTAAGGGCCACTGTACAAAACAGAATTAATGTGATGATATTTTGTCAAGACTTGTGATAATAGAAGCCTCAAGCATCCATTGTTTGAACCGACAGCACAGTATTCAAATCTTGACAAACACTCTGTAAATGAACAGGCTAAAATCTTTGCAGACAGCCTCTAGGAGAAGTGAGAGGACAGTTTCACTGGAACTTAAACTTCACATTGGTTCTAGAAGCAAGTAAAACTATACTGCCAAGAAGATGAGATGTGTGAGAAGGTAACCTAAAAGACAGGAAAACTAAATGACAAGGAAGCCAGAGGCAGGAACAGCCAATAGAAGTGGCTGGTATCAGTGGACTGTGAGGTGGATCCTGAGAGTAAGACAAAGTCCTAAAGCTATAGGAGAAGCCAGACAAGTGAAAAAACAAGATACATGGATATGAAAGTGCACAGGTATAGGGTTGTGACAAAGAGTTCAAGCAGGCCAGATGCTTGGGAAAACTGTGTATTGTTGGCCCAGGCTAGGGTAAGTGGAAGGAAGAGTACCATACAGTAAACTAATCTGGCAAGTGCTTCAGTAGGAGGGAGGTGGCATAACTCAAAAGAGCAGCTGCTTGCCTGATGTGTTGGTCTAAGAGGGAATTTCCTCCCACTGAGTCATTGTGGGTGAGGTGGCCTTGATGGAACAACTGGTTGCCTGTGACAGCACTGAAGCTTCTGGATTAGGGGTAGGAGTGGTGCATATTCTGCCCCAGGTGACAAAACATCTTGTGACACCACTGAGAAGTACACAGAAGTTCTTAGTGTATGTGCACATATACAGATTTAATCAGATTTTTCTTTAAATATAGTTGCAGAATTCTGGCCAAACAAATTATCATCTCTCTCTCTCTCTCTGTGTGTGTGTGTGTGTTTGTGTTTGTGTTTGTGTGCACTCTCTTTATGTCAAGAACACCAAAGAAAGCAGAGAATAAATTAATGGTTTTCTGAATGTTAGGGAACAAAGTTCCTAGCTATGTTTTCAGTCTCCACAGACTATAGTAACAAAGTCTAAAGCAGTAGGAAAAAAGCAAATGGGAAAAGTAATTACAGTTGTTCCTCCACGTTTGCCAGTTTGGGTTTCATGAATTTGATTATCCACCGATGGTTTGTTGGTGCCTGTGCTTCCCTCACGCACTCACTCACACAGGTTGATGGGCAGGGAAGCTGGACGAGGGAAGGCATCTTCATGCCTGTGTTCTCTCATGGCTGGAGAAAGTGTGAGGGACAAGGGAGGGAATGGGGAGTGGAAGGAGACAAGATGTGCCCATTCAGTTTCCCTTGTGTTTGGCAGCCAGGCGGGGGGCAAGGGAGGTGGAATTAGGGGAGCAGGAGGAAGGCATGCAGGTGCATGTTCCCTCACACGGGCAAGTGGCCGAGAACGGGACATGGGAAGAGGGAAGGTGCACATGTGCATTCCCTCACTCACTCACTCAGGTGGGGGGGGGATATGTTCATGTTTTTCCACTTTCACAAGGATCTTGTGCCCCTAACTCTCATGAACATGGTGGGCCAACTGTATAGTTTTTCCATTAAATTAAATATCCTATATAATTTCATCCCCCATTTTAATCAGCCTCTGTTTTATTTCAGCCCTGATTGACTTGTAAAACCTGAGGATAGGTATCCATAGCTTTAATATTGGAAATGAAACATAGATTGTTCTCACGGCAATTGATTGAGGTTGATGAGAAATATTTACACATTATTGCCTCATCTGATTTGTTTTGACCTCAGTACTTGAAATCTTATCTTCAAGATAAGAAGGTTAGCTCTCACTGGAATATTATTTTCCATTGCAGAAGACAGGGAAAGGGATAAAAGTGTAACAAAATACAACAACAACAACAACAACAACAAATTAAACCCTGACTTTTTGTTTCATTTATTTGCTTAGCAAAAGGAAGCACTTTCAGTCTATTTCATTTCTGGAGCTATTTTGTTTTGTAATATCCCCTCCCCGATAATTTCTTAGTTTCATTTTTAATTTCTGCAGTGAGAGTGTTTATCTGATTCTGCAGCCCTTCCCCATATAGACACACCTAGAAGTGCACATAATAGAAAGATTGCTCTAATGGTGAGTAAGTAGCCCTGGAAAACTTTGGAATTCAGCTCTGATAATCCCTCACAATTGGCCATGCTGCTTTGCTTGCAAGACCTCTGTCTGAAGAAGGGATTCTTCAGACAGGGAAGAGAATTGCCATCCAAGGTCTGAATCCAGTTTAGTCTCAGCTAGAGTAGAGTAACATGGACTAACAAAAAGACAGATCAGTAGTTCCTTAAACCTTTAGCAAAAACTGTACCCATTGTATTTTGGATATATTATGAGATGACGTGACTCACTGAGTAATGCTGAGAAAATTGAAGGCAGTATGAGAATAGGAAGACCACATTACAGTGGATTGATTCTGTCAAGGAAGCTACAGTCCTGTATCTGCAAGACCTGAGCAGGGCTGTTAATGACTGAGATTCTGGGAAGTTGCTTATGCAAACTCAAACTCAACTTAATGGCAAATAACAACAAGAAGGAATAGATTATGCTTAGTGGTTCAGTGGAACTTAACTGGTGGTTCATAAAGTTATCGTTGATTCAGTATATCTATTCAAGTTAAGACTAACAATTGGATTGAGACCCAAGAAAATCTGAAATGTTACACATTTCTCATTAGCTATAGTCCTCTCCCGCCTCTGGATCCTTTGTCTTTTGTAGCTCTCCATCACATTGCTGAGGCTGACCTGTTAGCTGGCATTGTACATACGCTGTGGTGTAAGGACCCAATTTACTATGCTACTAGTCTTCCTACGCCATTTCGAAACACTATATTTCTGTACCACAGTTGCACCAGTCTGGAACTGATGTTGGTACTTCAATATGAAAGAAAGGAAGTAGCTAAAATGCCAAAGTTTTGCTTTGTTTTTAATGAAACTTGTAATGAAGATGACTGGTTGGCCATTTTGAAGCAGCTGGGAAGTAGATGGGACATGGAAAAGCAGGAAGCAATTAAACATCTCCTTCTTTAACTTCTTAAACGTGTGTGTATACATGCATGTGCACTCAAGCACAAAATGTAATATATGCTCGTTCAGCCCTTGATTGTCTCCCATAAAATACCGCAAAACTGGGATTTAGTAGTCAACAGTGTTTTGCCTTGATACTCTTGAACTCCTTTGAGTTTCCAAGCACATTGATGTAAAAACAGCTGTGGTGATGAAAACTGACTTAATTGGCACCCCACCAGTAATGTGTGTCAGGGAATTAGATTAAAAATGCCTTCTGGGAGTTGCATTCAACAAACTATTATCAACTCCCTGCTTGTCCAGAGAGAGATGCTGAAGTAAATGCTTATTAAATGGGCTCAAAATTGCTGCTTGTTTACTGTTGCACAACAGAAAAAAAAGTTTCAAAGAGTTATTTTGCTTTGATGAACTAAAGGGAATGCAATTTCAGAATTTATACTTAAAATGAACTTTAAAAGCTGGATGCTAAAAAAGGGCTATCACTTCTTGAGATTTCAGATAGGGTAAGCAGTTTATAAACTTTTTTTTAAAAAAATAAAAAGGGTGGAAGAACAGCTCTTGCTCAGTGGCAAAGCACATAGTTTGCTCACAGAAGGGCTTAGGTTCAGTCCCTGGTGTCTCCAGAGTTGGGGAACCATGGAGATTGATTTTTGATTGGAGAAAAGTAGAAAGTGCAAGGATGAGCAAAGTGCAGCCACCTTTGGGGCTCCCAAGGGTCAAAAAGACTTCTTCCCCCCTCCAAGGTCCCTCTAAGTAATGTGGGTGGCATTTCCACATTTTGGATCCACCATGGGACAATTTAGGCTCAAGGGAAGCCTTTTTTGAAACAAGAAATGACAATTTAGGCTCAAGCAAGTCCTCTCCTGGGCTTCAGATGGTCGAGAAAGGGCCCAAACACGTGGTTAGAATGTCCCCCTTGTCTCCTAGAGGGCATTTGGGGCAATTTTTCTTGCAGCCCCTACCTTTCCACAGCTCCATGTCCTTGAGATAATGAGTCCAAATGAGGCAGCTTCCTCTGTCCTTATGATTGGGGTACCACTGACTGCTTTCGGTCACAGATTTCTAAGAGATAGAACTTCATTGCTTGGTGCAAACTCTTTGTACTGATCTTGCTTTGTGAGATTGCTTTCTAATTCATTCATTCACTTAATATCCTTCCTACCTCCAGAATGGGGCACAAGGAGACACGTTAATGATTTCAAACAGGGTACAGTGAATTAAAATTTAGCAGAAAAAAAAAGTTAAAACGCAGTTAAATAAGATACCATACTAAAGCGTCAGTACTTTAAAACAACATAAAATCTTTTATAAACTGTGACATAACCAGTTAAAAAACAGTGCAGCACATAAACCCCATTAAAGACCTTCCCACATAGCTGCTTAATCAGCAAATGCTTAATCAAATAAAAAAGACTTTACCTGCTGGTGAAAGGAGAGCAGTGAGGGGGCCAGGCTTGTCTCCTGTGGTAGAAAGTTGGGAGGAGCCATCAAGAAGACTCTTTCTCACATTCTCACCAGACATGCCTTTGAACATTGTGGGGCTAAGAAAAAGCCCTTGGACAAGCTCATTTGAGGAAAGAGTATTTCAGATGCTCCAGACTCAAGCTGTATATAGCTTTATAAGTAATGATCAGCATTTTGAATTGTGCTCAGAAAATGAACAGGCAATAATTAAGTTATATGTTCTCTGTAACTGGCCCTGGTCAGCACTCTGGCTGCAGCATTTTGTACGCAATGATGTTTTCAGAACAGTTTCCAAAGACAACCTGTAGAGTTCATTACAGTATGTAATGGATGTGATCAGGGCATGCGTGTCCACAGACAGATCTGACAACTCCAGGAGTGGGCACAACTCATGCACTAGTTTTAACTGTGCAACTGCATTCCTGGACACCACTGAAGCCAGGGCATCCAGGCCCAGTACCAAGCCCAGAAGTTCATCCTAGGTACAAACCTGAGATTTCAGGGGGAGTGTAACCCCATCTAATACAGGTTGAACCCTTATTGATGACCAGTGGCATCTCTGTCTTGTGTTGATTAAATTTCAGTTTGTTTGCTTTTGGTTAGTCCATGTGTTTAGTCAAACACAAGATCCACGGGCTGAATGCAGCCCATCGACCCATTTCATGTGGCGCTCACACCTCTCCTGCAGCTGTGGCACTCCCCCAGCCTGGCAAGCCCGATCTCCACATTGTAGCCCCCAGTTGCCAGTATTCTGAAGAGAGGCCCAGCAGCCAGCACTCACAATCTGCTTTTACTTCTGACTGCTCCTTTGCCCCAGTCTCTCTGTCAGAGCGTTGCCGCAGCTTACCATGGCAACGATCCACACAGCTTGCGAGAGTTGGACAGAGGAGCAGTCAGAAGTAGAAGTAGGTTGCAAGTGCTGACTGCTGGGTCTCTTTTCAGAAATACCAGCAGCCAGGGGCCCACAGTGTGGGGATTGGGCACACCAGGTACAGAGAGGGGCAGGGGGACAGAAAGAGGCACGAGGGGAGTAGAAAGAGACACAGAGAGGGTCTGGGGGGCTCCTTGCCATTGTTTTTCCTAGATTTCTAATTTCAGAGCTAGTTATTACTAAAACCAGTAATAATCAAATGCAGAGGTAATTATTTAATATGATAAAAGAGTTGATACATTTATATAGCCTTACAGATACAACCAGCCCTTTGAGGGCAACCATAATGCTGATGCATTTGACACCTCTGGTTTAGTCCATCGTTACAGCAAGACAGTGATTTATCACTGAGACAGCTTCCTTGGAGTTAGCTGCAAAGGAAAGGTAGAACAGAATGTCATCAGCATACTGGTGACACTGAACCCCAAATCTCCAGATAACATTTTCCAGTGGTTTCAGGTATATGTTCAACAGCATAGGTGAGAAAATAAGTGCTGAGGGAGGCCAGTTGTTAAACATTTCCAGAACCAGTTTCTAAGTTCACCCCTCCAAAAAGGACCAGAACTGCTGAAACAGCGTCTCCAGGTCTCATCCCCACAAGGCAGCCCAGAAGGATACCATGGCCAATCGTATCTGAATCTGCTAAGTCCTTCTGAACCAGTAAGTATACTTCCCTTATCCAATTCCTAGCGTAGGTCATCCATCAAAGAGACCAAAACTTGCTAGGCCTGAAGCCAGATTGAAATGGTTTTAGTTTCATCCAGGATCCCCCCCCCCTGAAATTGAGAGGTCTCAATATACTCCAGTACTTTGTCTTCAAAAAAGGATGTTAGATATTAAATTCCAGACCCCCACCCCTGAAATTGAGAGGTCTCAATATACTCCAGTACTTTGTCTTCAAAAAAGGATGTTAGATATTAAATGCACACCGGTTCCAGCCACTGCCTTATAATAATGAGTCTTGCAGAGCATTACCAGTGCAAGTGGTGTTTGGCCTAAGATGTTGCATTTTCTTGATTCTGGTAACCAAGGTCAAAGGTGCATGTTACTGTTCTAGCCATTTGCTATACCTGGCTAGTGTAAATCTGCGAAAATGTGTTTAAAACCATAGATATCACAATGGTGTAGGGATAGAAAATGTGTGTCTGTGTTGGACTGCAGTTCCCATCAGCCCTATCCAAAACAGCCATCAGTAAAGGATTGTGGGAACCGCAGTCCCGCAACATCTGTAGCACGTATGTTGTTGTTGTGAGCCTTTGAGTCATTTCTGACTTATGCCACCCAAAGGCAAACTTATTTTGGAGTTTTCTGGGGCTGAGAGTGGGTGACATACCAGATTTTTAGAACTTCATCTATAATGTCAAACAATCTCTGCCTGGATTGCAGCTCCCAGCATCCTTCCTCCCTCCATGTGCTGGTTGCTGCTGCTAGGAGTTGCAGTCCAGCAGCATCTAGATGGCCACACAATTCCTACCTCTATGTTACAGGTTCTTTTCTAATGTCTATATAGTAGTCAGTTTGAAAATCTTGTATATGTATGTGTGTATATATATGTGTGTGTTCTTTGAGGCCTGTTGGCTTCAAAACCTTAGTAGTCTAGGGATTCCTGGCTAATCCAGTGGCTAGTTGTTGGCTTGCCAGGTTCTCACTAATTCAGAGGTCTACTCTTATGTGGTACTAACAACTCAGTTTAGTTCCTAGTTATATTTTAGGCCAACTGCTGAAACACGTAATCTGTAGTCTTTGACTATTGAGATTTTTTTTAGGTAGGTAGGTTGGTAGGTAGATGGATGGACGGACAGACAGACAAGAGATGTTATTGAGCTTGTAACTTTGTTTATGAAATGTATTGTGTATTATGTATAAAGCATGGTCTAAACTACGCCAAAGTATCCATGTATTATGATTCTGTGTTCATTTAACTTAATTATTCTGTTGTTGCTCTCTGATTTCAATAAAAACATATGAAGGTTATAGTTGGTGTCCCTAAACCATGTATTTATTTGCTTGGCACCGTATCAGAAAAGTGAAGAGTTAATAAGAATCTTCCTCTGGTTTCTAAAATAGTTACTTATTTTGTTTTTGTGAGTGCTGAGGGCAAAAAGAGGGGGGAATGCATTGTTTTAATATGCAGATAGCAGCTATGAGGTAAGTTAATCGTATATTGGGATTGCAAGAGGTTGAGAGAGAGTTTAAACTCCTTTCTTTCCATTGTTGGGGGGCCACTGGGTTTCTCCTGCAAGCTTTAAAGGAGTAATTTTTAAAAGGACTATAGTGGAGGAGGGATGAAGGGTCAAACTCCCATACACACAAACACACACAGACCTGCTGTGAAGCCAGTAATGATCATGTTCCTCCTACCATGCCCAGTTTCTATTTGCATTTAATGAACTTTTTTAAATAAAAAAAATAGCAAACAACAACAGCAGCAGCACTTCAAGAAAAGAGTGGAACCAAATTTGGACAGAATTTTAGAACAGCTGTACTTTGCTGATCTTTGAAGAGTCTGCATTGAGTGATTCTAATCAATTTGGTATGCTTTTCTGTAGAGTGATTGCTTTCAGTAAAGATCTGTCAGCATACTTTTTTACATGAGTTACTGTCACTTTTCATTTACCACAACAATTTCCGTTGGTCACGACTGTCCATAACATAATGGCTGCCTGGCTGAGAGGATTGATTGAGAGGAAGATTGCCCCCCCCCACAAGAACTGCTTTTGATTTCAGACAATTCTGTTTCATTGGAATGCCCTTTGGGGCCATAACTCTGAATTGGAATGCTATTTTATGTATCTATGAAAAATGGAATGGGATTTCAATGACTCAGGCCATCCATTCAGTTATTGGGGTTAACTGCTGTAAGTCAAACATAAAATCCATCAGTAATCATCAGTGCTTGGTACTTTGATATTTTATACCTATCTAATATTTTTTAATTGCAAAATACTTTTCTGGCAAAATAGGAAAAATATTTAAGTAACATTAATAACTTTTTATGTTGTGCCAATTTTTATTTATTGTAGGTATCTGATGATGGGAAATATGCTTTGCTATCCATACGGGAAGGATGTGATCCAGTAAACAGATTGTGGTATTGTAATCTACAAAATGAATCAAATGGTATAACAGGTAATGTATTTTGCTCAATCTCATGAAGGCTGTTTTATAATGAAAGTGTTCTGAATTTATTTATAATGATAAAGTCTGCATAGTGGTTATACTCCTCAAACATTAATGTGTTCCTGGCTACTACTTGAATTGCCCAGTCCTTCCATCAGGGTTTGGTAAATGAAGTGAAGAGGAAATGTGCATATTTGTCCAGGGCATTGAATCTGTGGCTCTTGTCTCAAGCTTAGTTATGTTCTGGATTGCCGCTATAAATCTTCTTTAAAACTCACCAAGGTGAAATATGTACATACCAGCATTCCACACTGTCTGGTGTTCAGTTTGCTCTTTGTTAAAGAAAGCAGATGTGAAAGACTTTGTGCTGCACATTTTGATCACTGGCGCATTAAAAAAAAAACATCTCTGAATTATAATGAATAAGGGGAATAGTAATAATAAGAAAATGTTGGATAGTTTGTATATCAGACTCCAGCTTTCTTTCTGGTATGTGTATATTTTCAAGTTACCATAATTGGCAACCACACGAACCAATGAAGTCAAGCATGTTGGCATAGGTGATATTGATTCTTAAGCAAGTAAAAATATAACTGAATCTTCCCATTAGCCAAATTTGTGCATTTTTCACATGTGTCTGCCTGTACCCCTTTATGTGAGAATAAGGGTCAGTGAAATCAATCAGACCTGCTTATCAGCAGACAGGTATAACATTGCACTCTGAATTATAAATCAGGCATTCCCCTGTTCAGACTTTGGATCATTTCCAAGAATTCACTGGTTAGCCTTTGGCAAACCACTCTCATTTACAGTGTGAGCAAAAGGATTTATAATAACCTATCCTACCTTACCTTGTTGTAGTTCTGTATATGGTGTGTTATGAACATATGGATGTGCTGTAGAAATTTGAACAATCATTAACTGAAATACAAATAATCTAAATATAACTTTGAAATCAAATACACAACCCATTGATATTAGCAAAGCATCCATTTCTTTTTAATCCACTTTCCATAGCCCCCTTCTACCTCAAAGCTGATGGGGAGGAACCTATATTTGCTTCTTTCAGCTGCAAAGGTACTTTCTGGGATAGGGAATAAAGCATAGATATCCAAGGTTGCTTTTGCCAGCTAAGGCGCTGAGTTTGCACCTGAAATTTTGCAGCATTATTTTGTAGCACAATATATTATTCATAGGACCTAACAGCTATTGTCAGAGTATCTGTATGTTGTACAAGAAGTCCTTTTTGTGTTGTTTTGTTTTGCTTTGTTTTTAGGATTACCTCTCTAGTAAGCACTGTAAAAAAATTTTGTGTGAGTGAGGAGAGACTGTCCTACAACTTAATACCTCATCCAATGTGTGGCTTAGCTGACTTTATAGTGAACAGTCGACAATACTTTGTCACACTTTGTATGTACCGTATATTCCCATGTATAGGGTGACTGGGCGTATAAGACGACCCCCAACTTTTCCAGTAAAAATATAGAGTTTAGGATATACTCACCGTATAAGACCACCCCTCTTCCAACGCACACCAAATAAAATTTAAAAAAACATCAGATTTGATTTCAATATGGTATTTTTAATTCAAAGACTTATGACATGCAGGTACTTAGCAGGAAAACTGTCACTTATAAACATAAGGCTGTTTGTCATCAAACATGTAAGCATAAAACAGTGCAAGTGGATTAAACTTTTCCTAATTCACTCTATAGCTTAAAAGGAGGACAAGACTGGGGTGGTGTAGGGCGGCAGGGGAGGGCGGGGGAGTTGTTTTGGGCAGGCGATGGCAGTGGCGGCGGAGGAGAGTTGCCTCAGCGGCGGGGGCCGGCATTTGGGCCGGCGTATAAGACGGCCTCCCAACTTTTGAAAAGTTTTTTGGGGTTCAAAAGTAGTCCTATACATGGGAATATACAGTAAATATGTTTCCACCTCTGTTATCACACTTCTCTGTTGACTGGTGTATGAACAACTTGTGCACAATGTCTTACTAATTTTTATAGCTGAGTAACTTGAGAATGTTTTAATTGGTTGCTGAACCTGTTTTAATGAGAAGAGGGAAGGAAACTCAGGATTGGTGGGTGGAAGGAAGATCTATTTATATGACTGAAACATACCAAGAGTTGGCCAGGGGTCTTTGTTTTTAAATGCCTCATAGCCAAATTTTAACACACAACTTGCATGCATACATCTTGAAGATTAATTAAAGGAATTGCTAAGTCCAACTAATTACTTAAAAAGTGGAAGTATGCATTCTTCAGGTCATATCTAGGATGCAAACAGAGTGGCTTTGGCCTGAAGATGTTTTGGACTTCATCTTCCAGAAGCCTCAGCCAGCATGGTCAGTGGGAAGGGATTACGGGATTAGTAGTCCAAAACCTCTGGAGAACCAAGGTCCTGCCCCCAATCTCAGGGAAGACCCGAGCCTATGAACCTGATAGAGAGCATATTTGCAATTTTGTGTTAAAAAACTGGGTAACAACTTGCTGAATACATGACATAAAAACGTTGGTCTTTGATTGTGTAGTTGTATTTTTCATATCTTAATTTCATTTCATCCTAATTACATTTATAACCTTAGATAGGACTGCATAAGGAAAAACATGTGGGTGGAGGATATGGGATATTATCCAAGTCATTTTCACAATTTGTCTTTCTCTTTTTCAATGTAAGAGTATAACTAATTTTTAAAATAAGGTTTTGTTACGGTTTCCCTCACACGTAGAAACTAGTTGGGAAAACTGTTCTTTCACTAGTTTTATTTCTCTTCTTTGCCCTCCCTCTCTAGAGTTATGATTTGTAAATCACTTCATCAGCTGTATTATTAGTGCTTAAATGCAGTGAAGAACACAAGTACCCTCATTTTTGCGTTTCCTATTTCTCTAGAAATAGTCCACGGTAATGACCATGACAATTGACTTCTAAATTCATGGGGGAAACCCAAACCTCAGTACAACCCCTGTATTAGAAACTCAATAAATTGAAATCCAGTTAATTGAAACTGACTTGCACATCTGCTTTCTCAGCTTCTTTGTAACTATTGAAATGGTTCTAATGTAAAGGTAATCAAGGCTAACTTTAAGTTGATATCAATGGCTTATTAAAGGTTTTCCAACTATAGTCAACACTCTTGCCATTTGATATAACCTGAAACAGTGGAGATGATACTTTTGTGCTATGCATAAGCACGAAGCTGCCTTGGCCAGCATTCTACAGACTGACCAGTAGACTTCCCAGATTGAGCACAAAGAGCACTAAAGTCATGTGCACAGGGCTTCTGTTGAGAGTTTGGCTGCAAGAAGAGAGTAGGGACAGAGATATCATTGCTTATCTATTTAAAAAATAATCTCAGTAAACTCTTCAAAAGGAAAGAGAAGAAGGTAATAGCTCTGCAGTGGATAATGACGGGAGATTGATTTACAGCACCAGCACAAAATCCTCCTGGAACCGCCGCTCTCTGGACAAAAAGTGTCCCAGAGGCAAGCATAACATAGCAGAGTTTTCCAAAACAGCAACAAGCGTGTCAGCAGAGTACAACTACAGCATCAGCTCTGACCCCTCCACCCACTGGTTAGTAAACTCACGGACACAGAGTTTGTCATCCAAAATACCTGGAGGCTTTAATCTTCAAAATTGCAGTATATACATCTGTATACATGATACACAGATCCACAAGCAGAGAATCAGCATCAGAGATTCAAGAGCAGAGTAACGGGATGCAAAGATACGGGATGCAGAGTAGTCAGACAGCAAGTATTCATGCCCCTCTTTTATACACACCTGCTTCCATATCATCACTCAGGACCTTTGGCTGATGCAACCCCTGGTCATGATTTCACTATCATGATTCAGCCCTTTACTCCATGGTCCCCTAGGGAATGAGTCATACTTTGCCCAGTCATTCCCCAGGTGTCCCATGACATGCTCGTCAAATGTATTTTCAACAGGGGCAAATGTCATTTTTAATCCACGGGTGAATGGAGGAGGAGGAGTTTATTCAGATTTTTTTTTGCATTTTTCTCATATCTAAGTACTGCTTGCTTGTTCGAGAAACAGAATGGGGATGTCCTCAGTGTGTCAAGCTTTTCTGCTGTCATGAAGCAAATTCCATGGAGGCTAAAGTTATTGAACCATACAAACAAAGAAACAGAAGAGACCTTCAGGGGTGCTGTAAGGAGTCCCTGCTAGTACTTTGAGGAGAAAGAGTCTTGGCAAGTAGGCCATGACACAGAAGAAACAGAAAATAATTCCTTGGGAGAATTCCTTGCCAAGATTATACTTTGGCAAGTGGCGTTCTTTTAAGTGGAAGACTCAGTCAGAGGTAGATTGACCAGTTCATTCAGACTGTAGTGCCAAGGGTGTGCATAAGATGTCTGCCTGGACTGTGTGGATGAGTTGATAATTGTGGTGTCTGCATATGCTAGTGCTATTAGAAAATCAAGTTGCAAGAGACATATTATGATGTTAGGAGTCCAGGCCCTCCAGGACAGTATTTTTTTTTTATGTGATCTTATTTCAGCACAAGGCAGTTCTACAGTTACATGAATGAGATGGGAGACTCAGAGAATAAGTTTAAATAGTCATTCAAGATTCTTGCTAGCAAGGGAAGCACATGACATTTGTATAAGTAAAGACTTTGATTTCAGTTTGAATCACTTAACCATCTTTTTCTTTTTTTGTTTGCTTGTATCCTAAACAGCTTTTTGAGATAGACAGACAGACAGACAAACGCGGACACACACGTATGTGTGTTGCAGTTAGAACCTAAAAAATGATTTTATATTGTGAGTTTCAGTTTAAATCTGCTTGCCTACTATTCTTTTCCATACGCTCAGCTCCCCACTTGACCTCTGCAGGTGGAGCAACAGCTGTACCTATAGTCTGTGGATTCAATTATACCAAGCTGTAGTTAGCTGAAACTGTCATTTACAAACCTTCTGTAAATGACATTTTTCTTGCTAGTCACAAACTGAGCTTTATCAATTTGGATATCATTGTAAAATGAAATTAGTTTGATGTGAACTATTTGAATTCATCCAATGTACGCTTTCATTTTTTATAGGTACTAAAATGTTTGATTTTCAAGAGTATCTCTCAGATAGGTCTTTTATACCTAAAGGAATCAGTGTAGTGTAGTGGTTTAAGTGTTGAATTAGGACTTCAGGAGGCCAGGATTCAAATCCCTCTTCAGCCCAGGATAACTCACTGGCTGTCCTTGGGCATATCACACACTCTCAGCCTCAGGCAAACCAGTGGTAAACTATTCCTAAATAAATCCTACCAAGATAACTCCAAGATCGAGCAATCATAAGTCAGAGTGAAGGCTCATAAAACAAATTTGATTTTCACCTTGGTGTTATGCAGTCTTCCCTCTGAATTCACTGCCTGATCTTTGTGAATATGATTATTCACAGGGCACATGAGTGGCTCCCCCAATTCTCATCATTACATTCCCTTGTCTTTTCCCCAGGCATGCATGCTTTCCTTCACTGCTCCTAGGCAAAAGGCAAAGGAATGGGAGAGGGAGCATCATGTATGGAAAGGGAATGTGCATGTGTGCCTTCCCCCAGCCATTCCTGTGCTTTTTGCCTGGGTGTGGAGAAGGAAGACAGATACATCTGGGTAAAAAGCAAGTGAATGAGAGGAAGGCATGCCTGCCTCCCCCCTCCCATTCCCTTACCTTTTGCTTGGATGTGGAAAAGGAAGGCGGGTACACCTGGACGACAGGCAAGGGAATGGTGGGGATGTGCATGTGCGTCCTAGCCCCCCATTTCACTGTCTTTTGCCTGGGCATGGAGAAAGAAGGAAGGCACACCCAGGCAAAAGGCAAGGGAATAGGTAGATGTGCATATCTCCCCTCCTATTCCCTTGCCTTTTGCCTGAGCATTGAGAAGGAAGGCACACGCACCAAGACAAAAGGCAAGGGAATGGGAGCGGGAACACAAGGGGGAGTTATTTTCAGTTTTTCCACTTTCACTTGAGTTCTGCACCCTCACGAAAGGGAAGAGGCCACTCTGCATTCTAATAGCTCTTAGCATAAACAGCTGATGTCAGCAATGTTTCTTCTAATTCAAGAGATAGAAGGAAAAATAAAGGAAAAAGTGAAGGTCTTTGCTTCCAATATTACTGTTCATTTATTTTGATTATTAGATTATTTGATTATTTGATTATTAGCAGCTTTGGCTATTCCTACTCAGATATATGGAATACTCAGTTTTACAAGAATGTATAGCGCACCTGCTTTGCTGAGGGAGCTTTGTTGCATACTCATAATTTCAGAATATTAAAAACCTACTAATTATTTTCATCACACATTGGATCTCAGTGGCCTGATTTTCTTTCTGTCTAACCTGTATCAAGAGTGTATAATTACTGATGCCATCTTGTCACTCCCAAGATACTTTGATTTATAGAAAGATTATGCAGATTAAGGAGAGGCAGTGTGATATAGCAGTTTGAGTGTTGGACTATGACTTTGGAGACTAGTGTTCAAATCCCTACTGAACCATGAGAACATACTGGGTGACACTCTTTCAGCCTCAAAGGAATGTCTATTGGTTGGCAAATGACTAGTATATTTATAGTCTTGCCGAGGACCATCCAGGGGCCAGCCCTACTGTTAGACAGAATGAAGCAACAACCTGAGGTAGCTGAAGATGAGGGGCAGCAGTGAGAGGCATCTCACTGCCATCTAAGAAGTAAGATAAAATGAAAACCCCCACAATTTTTTTAACTACAAATTAATAAAATAAATGTGTTATTGAAACTGAAATAGTCTCACATAGAAACATACTTGGATATCTTGGCAGTGAAAATATGGAATCATCAGTAATATATTGTCAAAAGCAGTAAAGACTTTCCTGTGTGCTTCTGTCATGAAGATGGTAGCACCCATTAAGGGAAGAAATGTATGTTGGATCTGAGTGTTGTGTATGACTGTAAAATGCACTGGAATTACTGTTGAGTTTTATAGACTGTCTTCAGTTCAGATCTTCCTACTGTGTAGTTCCTGGCTTTTTGAGTGAGTACAAGCTTGTCTTTAAAAACCATTTCCCTCATTCTCGAACAGAGGAAAGATTTCACTGGAGTCTTTGTATGTTCCCCAGGCTTGCCAGTTTACAAGTTTTCCTTTTTTGGGCGGGAGGGGGGGGAGTGAGCTTGGTGACTGAGACTCTCTCTGCCTATTTGTTTATTTTAACAATTTATATCAGGATGAGTAACTGGTGGATCTCAGGTGGTGTTGGATTGCAACTCACATCAACACTAACCAACATAGCCATGATAAGGTGTACTGGGAGCCACAGTCCAGCATCAACTGGAAGATGACAAGTTGGATATCACTGGTTTTTATATCCTCCTTTTAACAATATAACTCCTTCCAAGGTCACTCTCAGCATACATTGATAAACACAGTAAACAGTATTAAATTATAACAGTGTCTGAGGCTCTGTCCCAAAGATTAGCCCTGTGTTAGGGAGTGCAAGAGCCAGGCTACAGAGGTGATTTACTTTTCCTGTTTACTGCACAGGATTGAGGTGTAATTCAGCTGAGCAGTTCCCTAAGAAAAACAAACCCCTGAACAGTTGAGTAGCATTTTTATAACAGTACAGTACCCAGCTTTTGACTTCTGCTTTCTCCTACTTGTAGCACATTGCATCTCTGCATTTTGGCGTAAATGGCCACAGGCTTAGTATACCATGATTGCTTGCACTGTAGAACTGTCTTATCTCTTTTGCTTTTCAAAATTGCAAGTAAAGGGAAGGGTGTCCATCACTAAAGATTCTAGACAAGTGTGACATGTTATTAGTTCTACTGTAGAAGAAGCAGATGCGTCCTGTCCGTTCACTGATCCTTGATGCTCTTTGTATCTGTGAATTTGTCTACAAGTTAACTCGTTCTGTTTCTAGGAGAAATGTATTTGACTCGTAAGATTAAAGTGTGTACTATTATCCTTTGCTGTCAGTCACAACTAGATGAAATTCAGGTTGGTTCTGTTGCTTTTTTAAAATCCAACCACTTCCATAGATGATGTTTGAAAATAATTATATAAGCGAGTAATAGAAATTGGTCAGGTCTCTAAACCAGACTTTGCGTCTCAGAACATGAGGTGCAGATAGTGAATATTAATTTTGTGATTCTGATGAGCTGTATCTGATCTGCACCGTGGTATGTTTGTAATGGGTGCTGCCTGCCCTGCAGAGGACTATAGCCCAGTTTAGAGGAAACATCAGAGTCTCTGGAATCATCACCTACATCAGTGGTCTCAACTTTTAACCCTTCAAATAGATTTGGACTTCAGCTTCCCAGATCCAAATCCACTGGTTATACTGGTGAGGTTGCTGGGAACCAGAGTCCAAAACTGTAGGGACAAAGGTTGAGAATTGTGAGGCAAAAGATACCCCAGAACATTTGCCCAACATTTGCCCAACATTTGAAGATCTGGGGTCAAATGAAGTGGACAGTAGCAGTGGCCTGGCCTTGGTCTGAAATAAGGAAGCTGCTTTTGAAATAAACTTGTTTTAACCATATACTCTGCAATGGGGAATAATGTGTCCCTTTGTATGGTGTTGGACTGTAATTTTTGTAAGCCCAAGCCCTCAGTGATGAGGGATGATGGGAATTATAGTTCAACAGCATCTAAAGGTCTACACATTCACTGTGGTCTAATGCAATCCAATGCCTGCCGTATCTGAGGCTTTTCTACTGGAATGGTGAAGAAGGGCTTGGGTTATCAATTTTCCCACTAGTAGGCTTTGTAACTCTTGAGGTTTGTTACCTTTTAGCAATGTCTCAGCTCCCAGAATCTTTCTGCCACCGTAACCAAGTTGATGATGCTTGGTGTTGTAGTAACTTTTCAGGCATATGCTGCTAGTCATACATGTGTGGTTACATATGATGAGTGGTTGTGGTTGTTGTTATTGGCCAGTATTCTAAATCAGATACTTAGCTGTGTAGTTATGTAGTTAAGAACTGCAAAATCCTAAAATCAGAGCTGGAAGAGACCACAAGGACTGTCAAGTCCTCCCCACCATCTACTCGTTTGCTTTCCATGGTTTCAGTTACCTGCAGTCTAAAAACATTAAATGGAAAATTCCAGAAATAAACAGTTCCTAAGTTTTAAATTGTGTGCCGGCCTGAATAGTATGATGAATCTCACACATCTTACCCTACCCCACTTGGATTGCGAATTGTCCTTGTCTTATCATATCCATGCTGTATATGCTACACACCCATTAGTCACTTAGGCCATTTCTGTACTACACTGTTATAGTGCTTTTATTCCACTTTCAACATCCTATGGAATCCTGGGGTTTGCTGTTTAGGGAGGGGCATTTAGAATTCTCAGCCAGATAACTCTTTGACCTCAGTAAACTACAAACCCCAGAATTCCACAGGATGTTAAAAGTGGAATAATAGCACTATAACAGTGTAGGGCAGAAATGACCTATGGGGGGGAGTATATATATAGGGTTTGATACTACCCACAGTTTCAGGCATCCACTGGGCATATTGAAATGTATTCCCCACAGATAATGGGGCAATATTGTAATGTCTCCTTGCCTGAAACCTCCCCTGAATCTTGACTTTTTGGACAGCAGCCCCTGTAAGTGATAGAGGTCTGTTCTTCTGTCAGTTGGGAGGCAGCAAACTGATGTGCCCAACCCTTCCCTCCAGTACTCTTTGGTGAGACAGCTAGAAGGAGAATCCCATAACTTCCTGCTGGCACCAGAGATCACTCATGGGAGGGGATGGAAACATCAGTCTGCTGCATGCCAATCAACTGGAGAACAGACTGCAATAACTCTCACCAGCTGCTGCACAGTATGTCCAGATTGGGGGACTTTCATGATTCCTACTTATTCCCTGCACTATTGAGTACATAGGGATTGTAAATATGAATCAGTTATGAATGGCTACACATTTATAACTTCAGCTGTGAACTTTAGCCACCTTTATTATCATTTATATAGTGCCTGTGATGCAGGAAGTAGGCAAAGTATCACTCTAAGCATTACTCACCATTGACCATGTTGGTTATGACGGGACCGCTGAGGTTTGCGATCCAATAACATCTGGAGGGCTGCTCTTTGCCTAGCGTGCTGCAATGTCTTACTGTTCCTCATGTATGACTACATGAACACATACACAACTCTTTCTGATTTTTCAGCTCCTTGTCCAGCGAAAGATTCTAATGTAAAAAACTGATTTCTGTGTAGCAGTCTCTGATTTTTTCTCTCTCTTTATAGATTGTATCTTGGCAACGTTCTGAGTTAAGATACCTGGGGAACAATTTCTGCTATCAGGCAGAGCAATCTTGCCTGGTTAACTTTCTGAGAGGCTGTCCCCCCAGGTTTTCTGTTCTTTCTCTTGCTCAGCAGTGGCATGACTATGAAATGCCAACAGAGAGGAGAAGTGGAACTGTGCTGCAGTACATGGAATACTGTTGTGCCATCCACATGTTGCAATGTACTTAGGTTGTGATTTTTTAAAAAAGCATGCCTTTAAAATAAATAAATATATATATATATATATATATATATATATATATATATATATTGCGCAAGAGTGATCTATCAATTAGACTCTCAGATTGTAAGATGCTTCTGGGGTGTGTGAAAGAGATATTTTAGGAAAGGGTAGCACAGAGGTTCTCAGACTTTGATCCCCCAGATGTTTTGGATTTCCGCATCTAGAATCCATGACAATAAGGCATGCTGGCTGGGACTTTAGAGAGCAGAGGTCTAAAATAGATGGAGGTCCAAATCTTGAGAACCACTGAGACAGGTGGTATCATTTCTATTTCATCAGTGCTTCCCAAGCTGTCTGATGTGGAGGAATTAGCTTTTCCCCCCACTAAAGTGCCAGGAGAAAATACCATGTTTGTGCAACCATTGGCTGCAACTGTTTCTTTCCTTCCTAGAAACTCATCATATGCTGACAGTCAGTGGCTCTGTGTGTACAACATTGCTTTACATTGTCTTTCCCCCCCAAATTGTGTGTATGTTTATTTAAAATGAAACATTTCAATGAGTACCACTAGGTGGCTGGAGGTATGGTTGGAATGGGCAGAAACAGAGCATGTAATTTAAAAAACTGTTTTAAAACAATAGGTTAGGTGTGCCACAACAAGACATTCTCAGGTTTTTTGTTAAAACCAAAGGAATTTAAAGATGCAATTAACAACAGTGATAATTAAAGGTTTTTTTTCTTAACTGAATCTCAGTGTTTCTACTTCCTCCAGTATGATAGCAGCTAAATGTATGGGGTGGGGGGCGTTTTGAGTTTTCAACGTATAAAAATTACACTGCCAATGTAATCTAATCTCCCTATATTGCTGAGGCTTTTAAAGAGTGACCCTCGAACACCCCATACTAGTGCTACTTAAAGTGATAGTCCCTGGACTGTTGCTAGTCCATGAACCATTGTGTGCCAGTCTTTGGGAAGTTTCGAGGAAGGAGAGAAATAGTTTATCCAATTGTTACAAATATAGAGTCAGTCCAGTTTGCCTTCAGCTCAGTATCCTCTCCTTCCCTTTATGTGAGAGGGGGAAAGATAGGAACTTTGCTTAGTTAATTGTAAAGTATAGTTTTCTGTTGGCTCCGAATGTGGAAACATATGCTGTGGCAAACTGACTTGCCACTAATGAGAAACAGGCTTCTAATCTCTTTTGTGGGGAGAGGACAAAGAGAAGGAGATAGCAAAGAACTCAAGATTCTCTGCTAATCATTCCTAATCTTCAACATTGCAGATGCGCAAGGCACAACCCAAGTTGCCCATCTTGGCTCCCCCACTTCCCACTCAACAGTGGGAATCCATGCCACTGCAAGCCTGTGGGGGATTCAGTTTGACATTTAGTGGTGATCAGTCTTCGGCCGGTTGAGCAACAGGAAACTTGGAAGGGAGGTGCCTACCAGGGTCTGTAGGATGACAGAAATGGCCCTGGACCATCAGAGTTGCTTTATATATACTGCTTGAAATCCTAGTTTGAGGAATTATCTGAATTATGGTCATTGATTTTCCCATTTTAATGTCAGCTCTTTCACATTCAAGCAGTTTTTATTTATTAAGCCATTTGCTGTCATGCACAACATGATGCATTTTCAAAAAGCTGATTGACAATTTAAAGTTAATTATTACTTTAGCATATCTTCATGTGTCAGTGATAATTAACAGGTTCCACATTTGTAAACTGTAGCAGAGTACAAGATGTACAATGGTGGTAGAGTACATTGTTGGTGGAACTATATTACATTTTCCTGTGCTATGCCCGCTTATGTGCACAAATGTGCACCTGGGTATGAATATAATTGCTTTTAAGCAAAACAGCTTAAAGATTTGCACCCAAGGGCTTCAAGTCATTTCAGATTATGTTATCAAAGTAGAATTTCGTTAAGGTTTTCTTTCCCCATTTTCTTAAGATTTTGTTGTAAAAATGTCTTTGTTTATTTATGGGTTTTTGAAGTTCCTCCTGATATGTTTCTGAGCTCATACAGGTGACCAAATACCCTGTTATTGTAACTGAGTTGTCTGTCTCTGATCCTGTCAAGTGGTAAGCAGGATTTTTATACCACACTTTAGGAGCAGAAATGTGATAGAGTGTGTTGCAAAATATCCATTCACATTTTCTGCTTTACTGCTTGTCTGAAGTGGGAGGAAGAACAACAAAGCTGTGCAGAACTTGCCGCATTTTAAGGAGCACATGCTCAATACATTTTTATAAAGCCATAATCCTGCTAAGCCTCCTTGGCTAGTTAGCAAATCTGTAGTTTCTTTTGTTTAATTAGTAGTTTCTTTCTTTGAATCATATTTCCTGCATATGCTCGGGTTTGTTGCTGTTGTTTTGTACCTTCAAGTAGTTTCTGTTTTATGTCGACCTATCCCTGGGTTTTCTTGGCAAGATTTGTTTGGAGGGGGTTTGCCTTTGCCTTTATCTGAGGCTGAGAGAGTGTGACTTGTCCAAGATTGAGTAAGAATTCAAACCCTGGTTTTCAGAGTCCTAATCCAGTGCTCAAACCACTAAACCACACTGGCTCACATATGGTCCAGTGCTGTGTCTTTTATCCTCATTGCTGTCTGTGAGGATCGTATTTTATGCTTCAGTTCCCATGATCTCTTAACAGTGCTGGGTAATGGAAGCTGAAATCCAAAACTTCTGAAAGGCAAAAGGTTTCCACAGTCCAGCTTTAAAGCCTTACCTCTGAGTGATAGCTTGTATGTTGCTGAGATGTCACAGCACAGCATGGATGACACTGCTAACCAAGAAAGTGTGGACAGTGTGCTGCAAGTGTCATTTCCTAGACCATTGATGCTCCTGACCAAAGGCAATCATTTTATGATCTGTGAGCTGGCCTTAGTACCATTTCACATTGCACAGTTAAAGCATTGTGATCCCGCCTTAACTGTTTTGATTCCATCTTATGGAATTCTGGGATTTTCAGTTGAGAGAAGGGCATGTGCAGTTCTCAGCCAGAGAGCTCCTTTAATGCCTCACCAAAATACAATGCCACAGGATTCATTAAGATGTTGTCCTTGCAGTTAAAGTAGAATCACAGTACTATAATCCTATAACGAGAAAAGGTCTTTAGGTAAAATGTTCACATGTTCTAGGAAACTGGGTCGAGAAAAGTAACAGGAAAAAATATTCATTCAACTTGTTGTGGCTGTATTGAACTAGACAGAGCCATGTTTTCCCCTAAGGAAAAGGATTTGCAGGTTGAAAACCAGATAATTAACTGTATGGTGATACACTTTTTGGTCTTAGCAAAAGTTGAAGTAACAGATTAAACAGCTGTGGCTTCCTTCACCCACTTTGGTTAGTTTTGTTTTATTTATTTTCTTGTCTTGTTCCTGCTCAGCCTGCTGTGGGAATAGGCAGAAGAAACTGGGCCAAAGAAACCATGGATATGATCAACCATGGCCTCTTTGTCTTCAGCTCTGTTGGTTTTAAAGGCATATCCTGAATCTCTAGGTAGCAACCAGGCAGTCCTTGCAGCCAGAGATTGCTTTTTGCTTTTGGGTGATGTAGGCTGATATCAAACCTGGCATCTCAGTCCAGCATGACATGAAATCTGATGTTTGTCTCCTGAAAATAAACTCCTTCTGTTGTTCCAGTGTAAATTGGAATGTAAATCTGTGTACTTGAATCTCTGGAAACCTAGCTGACAGTTGTTAATAAATTCACTGTAACTTTTTTCACAAGATCTGAAAGTGTTATATAGCATCAAAGTAAAATCTTGGTTTCAAAGCAATAACGAGTAATTACTTCTTGTAACCCAAAAGGAGAAGAAATTGACTGAAGACCAACATGCCAGAATCCTGTTTGGAGAGAAAATGCAACCATATTTTGTCTAGTGAAAGAGTAACCGTATGAATTCCAAACTGCTGTTGTTTGATCTTAAGCCAATTTAAGTGTGGCTTAAGAAGGTAAGCTAACATGCTTGACCTGAGAATTTTGGAGATACGAGCCAACACCCAAACAAAACTACTATTCAGGAGAAGCTACTGTAAGTGCTACCCTTTTAGTAATGGGCAGAGCAAATATTTAAAGATGCAGCTGAATATTTTCTCCCTCCTGTTTAACTTTAGAAATGAGCATAGGAGGTCTGATCTTTCATAGAGGTAATGATAGGAGTTTAACCCCCTTCCCCCAGTTATAGTCCTGAACTGGATTGCACCCACCACCTTTGTAATTCGTGTTGCAAAATAGTGCTGTGTTTGAATTCTGAATCACAATTTTGTAATATAAATCACAGGCTCACTGAACCATGCTGAGATCAACTCCATGACAGGATAGTGGAGCAAGTTAAAGCACACTTCTACTCCCTTGCTACCTTCCAAATCAGTCCCTCTGTGCTTACTCAGGAGTAAAATAAGGAAAACAACTTAGATGCTAGTTAAGTCTTCAGAGTCTCCTAAGATGTTGAAAGCTATAGTCCCAGTGTCTCTATAAGTCCTCTTCTTTGTTTGTTTTCTTTGAGATGACATGAAGCTTTTCTCTGCTTTAGTCTTCTATTTGCTCTCTCAGATTAACTGCATGGTCAGTGTGGTGATGGATTATAATCTAGCACTCTTCTCCTTGAGAGACATTCTACTGCATGGTCTCCTAGATGGTAACATTTGACCCTACACTTGAAATGTAGTTTCCAGCATTCTTCACCAATAGCTGCTGAGACCTGTAGTATAACAACATCTTGAAACTTGTAGTATGACAACATCTGGAGGGTCTCACAATTGTGAACACTGCCTTAGCAGCAGGGGAAGCCCACCTCATCCAGTTGAAACCATTGCCACTTGGGAAATTCATGCCTTTTTGTATCTGGAAGTGTGGTATTGGGTAGAGGTAGAGGAAATCTGTCCCATTTCACATTTTCCCTCAATAAAATTGTGCAGATGTTTGTAAATTCTCATTAAAACAAACAAACTGAAATTAGTTCTTCACTGATCCCTGGTGAAGAAACAATTTTCATCCCATCTCACTATTTCTGCCCACCTGTGGAGTGCAACCAAGGAGAGGTTGTTTGGACTGTACACAAAGCTTGCTGTTTGGTAATAATATGCAAGAAAGATATTTTGTAAAGCTGAAGTGAGGGAAGAGAACTTCAGTAATTATCCTCCCCAAGATACATACATTGAAGTCATAGTGGAAGGACTTGTAGCTGCTATGCAGTCATTACTTTTTGTCTTGCAGCCTTCAGGGGAGATTATCCAGACATGTTCCTGTCTGCACAGCCTGGAAAAGCTGTGGTCGGAAGCTCCAACTCCTAGAATCTCCTAACTAGAATGGCCATTGGCTAAATGACTGTGTTGCTTGTGGGATTTTGAAAGTTGTAATTTCAGAGGAATTCTGCTTCTCTATATAAGGTTGGAGTAGCAAGCTGGAAAGAAGACTATATCAAATGTAGCTTAGTGTGCATCAAGCTGTTCTTGATTTGTGCATACTGATAAAGTTCTGGTTCTGTTCTTTACGTCTTTATCACCTCCACCAGTATTCCACCCCCCAAAAAATAAATAAATGAAATGAAAGAGTTGTCTTTAGATTAGTCTTATGTACAGCTTCATGCTGGGGAAGAAACAGGAGCAGATGACCTTCACATTTCTCATTGTTTTTGAAATCACGTTATATGAAGGTACAATTCCTCAATTGTCAATGCCCACACATAATGAATCTGTACAAACAAAATACATTCACTCATCCATCCATCCATCTCCCTCTCACTCTGAGTTTTTAAAGCAATTATAATGATAGGATTAATTCAATCCCTTGAGTGGAGGCCTTAAATGTCCCCCCCCCGCCAGTCATTAATAATGTCACTAGATCATAAAACTCAGCTTTAAATGTGATTTCTGTCTCTGAAAGATGTGCATCATATAATGTTTCCTCTTTAAAAAGTGACAGTCATATTTTCTTCAACTATGTTGGAGGCAGGAGATGACTTGTTACAGGGTTGTTAGGGTTTAAATGGCTCTTGGCAAACCAAGAGAAGCAGTAGGTAGGTTGGTTTTGTTCAGTTTAAATACCCTGTGTGGTTGAGAGTAAGCAGAATGGTTGGAACAAAGGACATATTGCTGCAGTGTATCCTTGCCTCCTAGGAGAGATGTTCCAGGCTAGAGTGCCAGCCAGCCAGCTGTGCCTCCTCCAGAATACCCCATTCTCATTCACAGTTCTCAATCCTGGTTTTCTGTTTTTCTTTTCAAAGTAGTAGTATTGAGCATTTTGTGGTTCCTGCCCATGCTCAGTCCTTGGAGTGCTGGGGAAGAGAGAAGTGCTCTCTTTTTATACTTTTGCAAATCTTAATGTTTCCCAAGCAGGATGAAACCTCCTTCTGGTATGTTTTGCACTATCTTTGGTACACAGGCTAGCCATTGGCACTTGCCACCTGAGTTCAATTTTAGAGGAACTGAACTGCCTTAGGATATCCAGAGAGATAATGGAACAGTTCTTTTTATAAGAAGCTACACTGCCTGAAGAACTACTGGTTGTAGATTTGGAAATGCTGTCCAAAGGCTACAGGTTGCTCAGCCAAAATGTATACCCCTCTTGCAGCATTTATGTATATGGTCTTCTTCATCAGTGTTTTGAAAGTATGATATTGGGAGAAAGAGGAGTGCACTTTGGATATGCAATGTGCATGATATGTAGGCTTTGTGTTGTTGTTGGTTTTAAGAATTAGGGGGTTTGGCCTTCCAAATAACAAAGGCCCCAAGTATATTGGAGGCTGAGTTCTCACTGAGGAAGTAAGACTGTAAGGAGGGTTTTCCACTCTTGGCTGTGAGTCAGATCATCTATGACTGTCCATCTTAAATGAAATTAAATTAAAGACTTTTCCACACATAGACTGATAAGTATTGTGGAAGAAGCGTTGTAACCTCTCTTTCTGGAACATAAGTTTTCAGTGCAAATTACAGAATGGTACATCAGTGAGCATTCATTCAGTCATCTGTGTCACATGCTGAAATGGTATGTTGTAGAAACAGCTTGATCAACACCAGTTTGGCCATGTTTTCACCTATGATTGAAAATCGCTAATGTGTGGAGAACTGATCAAAGTTATATATCTGACAATTCCTCCTCTTACTTACTCCCTAATATAACATGGGGAGTCTTTCAAAGTATTGCTATTTTGAGTTAAGTAAGTCTTGCACATTTCTTCTAATGGGTGAAATGCAACCTGCATCAATTTTTGGGTTGAAGTTTACATTATTTTCTTATTACCATTAATGCAAAAAGCAAACTAGAATTCTCTTGTAGACATGTTGGTTTGTTACTGCTGATCTTTCTTAAGTTCCAGGAAAATTCTGTCCTTCTCTTTCTTTCATCTTTATTGCTTAGATCAGGGCTTTCCAAATGGTATGTCATGACACGTTAGTTTGTCACCCGTAGTGTTTAGATGTGTCGCCTTCCCAGGCTGAGAAAGACCCCCTCTCACCTGAGACATTCCTCCTGCTGCTGCTCTCACTGGGGTCTTTCCCCACCAAGGGCGAAGGCAGCAGGCCAGGATTGGGTGGGGGGAGGCCTTTCCCACTGCCAGCACCCTCCCCAGGTCTTTCCTCAGCAAGGGTAACAGCAGCAGATCAGGATCGGGTAGAGGGGCTGCCTTTCCCGCTGCTGTTACTCTCATCAGGGTCTTCCTCTCTGAGGGAATGGCAATGGACCAAGATCGACTAGGGAGACTGCCTTTCCCACTGCTGCCACCCTTAGTGGGGTCTTTCCTGGTGAGGGTGATGGCAGTGGGCCAGGATTACTGTGTCACGAAATGATGCATGCCTAAAAAGTGTGTCACCAACATGAAAAGTTTGAAAAGCTCTGGTTTAGATACTGGTTCTGCTCTACCATTAAATTACTGGTGTTATTTTTGATATGCTGTTTTAGGATCTCATCTGAAACTAGTTTTACAGGTAGTCTCAGGGACTTTTAATCTGAAATGTAAGGCACAAAATATTATTAAATAAGTTAGTCTAAAAGCAATTCCCCTATTGTTCCTGAAAGAAATCCAAGCTATATATAAGTTACTAATAAAATTGTATTGCGTATCTGATCAATTGACCTTGAACAGGAAAAAAGTGGAGTTAAAATTATCTTCTCCTGAGTCATATCTTCCCCTGAATCACATCACATCACCTCCTGATTCATATTGACACTTCAGTTAAAGTTTTCAGTTAAAAACAACAGAGAAAGATAATCTGAACACATAAACATATTGCCTACAGAACCAAAGATTTTCAACCAAAAAGGGTCAGTATTTTAAAGTAACCCACATCCCATTTCCTCCGTTGTTATCCAAGAAGACAATATCTGCAGCACTAAAGCTGTTAAAATTCAAGGCAGATAACAGCTGTTTGTACACTGCTAAATCTTTTCTTGGGGCATCGTTTCTTTAAGTATGACATCCTGATCATCCTTACTAAGTAGCAAGTCCCATTGGATTCAGTAAGCAAACATGGAGTTGTACTGCAAAGCTCAAAGACGGATTATTTTATTGCAGGTGTGGTGGCCGCAGGTGGTGGTGGTGGCATTCCATGTTGTGTCTGTTTTTAGGTAGGGAGGATACCTCAACATCAGCAGCATTCCCATCATTCCTAGAAGAAAGCAGGAAAGTGTTCTGGTATGGAAGAAAAGCCTCACAGGGAAACCTAATTAGAGGGAAAAGACTGTTTGCAGTTTTCTTTCACATGTTGACGACATGGGGCTGTCATCCTACACTTAGAACAATTATATAGAATTTACATGCTAAGCTGTTGAGCCAAATGTGGATTTTATTGTCATTTTTGGGAGGAAAAAGTTGCAATTGATGCAAATAGCTATCCTTGATAATCAGTTAGGAGTTCTGGAGGATATATCTTTTTATTTCCACAAAGTTTCTCCCCAAATCTGGGAAGGTCCTTTGTCATAATTGTGCTAAATGTTAAAATGGTAGATTTTATTTTCATAATCAGAAGAACTTTCTTAATGTAATTCTTTCTTTTTCTGTTTTGGACGTCTGCAGCTATGTTGCTTGGAAATAAAGGAATCTCATGTGGTTTCTCCAATTAAATCTCACAAGAATGTATATTTTCGAAAGAGTATACATGATTTATTTTTTCTTTTCTTTTTTTTCTCTAAAATTGTAATGTAGGAATTCTACAGTGGGTGAAACTAATAGACAACTTCGATGCTGAATACGAATATGTCACCAATGAGGGAACTGTGTTTACTTTCAAGACAAACCGTCACGCTCCAAACTATCGATTAATTAACATTGATTTTAATGATCCAGAGGAATCCAAGTGGAAAGTGCTGGTTCCTGAACACGGGAAGGATGTTCTAGGTAAGAATATGAAAAAGTAGCAATATGAGAGAGGAGACAGCATTTGCAAATTATTGTGATTCTAACTGAGAAGGTCTTAAGTTAGTCAACCTGAAGAAACAGTATCTGAATGTAAGAAACATTTCAAAAATCAAATAACCTGCTATGTATTCACAATTGTGCAAGGATAATTGCTATATGAAAAACAGATGAGTAATGTAAAATGATGTTGATTTTTGAAAGGCAAATAAAACTTTTGAGGGTGGAGATGACTCTAAAACTCTTCCTTTGCAAATAATGGTTTAGGAATATTTATTTGCATCTTTTAAAGATATGACTATCTGGGAGAAATCCATACAAATACACATTTAAGGTAATATCAATACTTTTTTAAAAAAAATTACTAGATTTCTTTATTCCACAAGAACCATAGAAATTTTAACATTCAGTTGATTGCAGTTCCAGGGACAGCTCCTAAAGACATTTTTCTTAAGGCTAGAAGATCAACCTGCCATTGTGTCATATTGCTTTAGTCATTTCCAAGATTCAGTTTGGGAAGAGAATTACAGCAAAGGACAGTTAATAATTTATTTCTCTAAAAGCTTTACAGTCAAGCGCATTTTGCATTTTTCTTGATATAAAGATGGCATGTCAATGAAATGTCTTATGTGAAAACAAGACATATAAGAATTCAATGGCTTAATAGTTACTTTGTATAAAGTGATTTATTCTCCATTATAATCTAGATATAACACCATTATACAGAGATCTAGATAGTTCTATCATTTCAGGCATTCTTCTTTACCCATTTCTATTTTTCTCTTTAAAAATGATCTAAGGAAGGATTTTGTTTTTGTTTTTACCTCTTGAACATATCTATTGTGTGCTGATAGACCAAAATTGCTGTTGTATTGAAGATAAGTGATACAAATGTTTTGGTTGACAATGATATTTAAGAGTTCTGTTGTTTTTGTGAAACTTTTTATAACACATAATCTGCTTCACGCATGTTAGCCTTTCTGTTGTGAATACCCATCTGTAGTGTGGCCCTAAGGATTTTTACCTCAAAATAAATCCCATTGAGTTTGGCAGGAAGAGCGCTGGATCACTATTAAACACCAAACTTGGAAATGTTCCCCTTTTCTTTAAAGTATAGCTTCCAGGATCCTACAGCTGACATAGCTAAAAAAAGGGCTATTTCCAAATTTGTTTTTCTCTTGTGATTAGTTTGTCAGGTCATATCTCCGCTAATTCGATTTTATTGTTCACTTGTATGTTTTTAACTGTATTACTCATTTAAATTGTAAGCTGTATTGAGTCCCAATTTTGGGAGAATGGCAGTGTATCTATTATTATTATCATTATTATCATCATCATCATCATCATCACCCACATCATTATCATTATTATCATTATCATTATTAAATTGATGTTTCTCAAATGTTAATACATCTTGATTCAGGCTCTTTAGCATTCTCTTCCATTCGTTTGGAATGGTCTGTTGGTACCTTTGACAGAGAAATGGCAAGAATATACATCAGTTTTCTGTCTTAGCTCACTCATTTTTTTTTCTGCCTCAAAGCAGCAGAGTTGAGTTAGAAAGAGAGGCTTCATACAGTTTCAGATAAATATAAAAGTCAGTTCTATGAAAGAGTGGGAAAAACAAACATCGGGCAACAATCTTGAAAGGAAGATCTATAGAAGTCTGAGGACTAAATTTTGCAATAGTCAAAGTATTTGAAGATACTTCTTTTTGCCTCATGACTTTTAATTTTCAGATAAGTTATTTTTAAAATATATGCTTGTGTTTTGAATCCTAATTTCAACTAGAAGAACCTCACCGAATCCATTGTCGAACAATGATTCAGGCAGAATCCCATTGATTCAATGGGCCTCTTCTAGTTAGGGCTTATGATAGGATTGAGGCCAATGAATACCTTTTTTACTCAGGATTTTCACAATACTAGCAGGAAGTGAGAGATCTTCATGGAACTTCCTCTGAATGCACATCTTTTCCTCATACTTCAGTTGTATTTCTGTTTGTTCCAGTCTGTAGTTTTGGTACATGTTAAATATCCTACATATTAAGTATCTTTTGCACTTATTTTCGCTCAGTATAAATTTCATAAAATCTGCCTATACTTTTATACTTTGTAGGCAGGACTTGAGTAGCTATTATTGATCTGACTCTTCTGATAATAGCACAATAGTTTTGAGAATTTTTTCATAAAGCACATACGTAAAGCCTTTGAGTTTAGATCTTCTGTATATTCTTGCAGTATGTATGTATCAGACCAAATGAAGTAATTTGTCTAATTTTGTGGTAATGAGTAGGATTCCAGGCTGGTCTTCCTGCCTCATGAAGAGACTGTGGGCATAACTACTGAAGTAACAGCCTGTGTTTTTAGATAATTTTGTCATAAAAAGAAACATACATTCATCCTGTTCTTCCATTTTGTCAATTTCAAACAACAGCGATAACAATTTCCTACCAGACTCTCCCTATGAATTGAAGCAAGGAACAACAGATTAAAATACAGCAACAAATAGATGTGTAACACGATTAAAAACACAGACACTTGTTAAACGGAATAACAAATATAATAAATAATAAAAAGTAATAAAAACAGTTAAAAAAGCATAACATCAGTTTAAAAAGCATACATACTAAAAACAATTCATAATTTGATAGCTTATAATTCAAAAACCATCTAGGTAGGCATGCGGGGAAAGAACTGGTCTTTAATGCTGTTTTAAATACAGATAGCATATCAGGCTATTGAATCTCTTCTGGCAGATCATTCCATAATTTGGGTATGTCTGATGAAAAAGTCCTTCAGTTAACAGTGTGGCTTGTTTTAGGAGAGCCAGTGTGGTCAGGTGGTTTAAGCATTGGACTGTGGCTCTGAAAATCAAGGTTTGAATCTCTTCTCAGCCATAGAAATCCACTGGATGACCTTGGGCAAGTCATACTCTCTCAGCCTCAGAGAAGGGCAAAGATAACCCCCTCAGAACTAATCTTGCTCCCTTCTCCAGAAAACCTGTGATAGGTTTGCCTTTAGGGTTGCCATAAGTCAGAAATGACTTGAAGGTACACAGCAGTAAAAACAGCAATGGTTAGTTTAGCTAATTAGTGTGGATAAAGAATGCTAATAGGTCTAACCTGGTAATTATTTACTGTAAATTGTTTTTTGTCACAGTTGTTTAGGAAGGTTGCTGAAAAGAAAGCCAGATATCCCATTTACCAAGAGCAATATGTGATTGCACATATTAGGCAGTCTCTTTTTGATGAAACATTCCTATCTCATTTTAATAATTAAGTGTTGTAGGACTGCAGCCCCTGTCTGTCACCATTGGCTGGGATAGCTAAGGGTGCTGACAGTTGTGGTCCAATAGCAACTGGAATGCCACATGATTCTTACCCTCACCCTACGTGTTAATAGTTGCTCCTTTTATTTTATGAGAGAATAGGTTTTGGTTGTCATCTTATATAGTTCTTGTGTATCAAGAGTCTTTTCACCTGTTTCTGGCTTCATCAGACCCAGATGGGATATCCGAATGTTTGCTTAGAAACAACACAACAAATGCTTATTTGCTGACTTAAAAGCAAACACATATGTTTACATGAAATGCGTCTGCTTCTATAAAACTAAATGTATTTCAGAATATCTAAGCTTTCAGTATCCTAGTGTAATTTCTTTGGAATATAGGAATTAAGTTAATCTGTATGACATACTGAAACCATACTTTTTTAAAAAGTGATGTTCCTTTTAAGGAAGTGTTTTGAAAATGGCTTTCTTTATTCCAATCACAGAATGGGTAGCTTGCGTGAGATCAAACTTTCTAGTGTTGTGTTATCTCCATGACGTGAAGAATGTGCTGCAGCTTCATGACCTAGCAACTGGCAGTCATCTCAAGACTTTTCCATTGGATGTCGGCAGCATTGTAGGATACAGTGGCCAAAAGAAAGACACTGAAATATTTTATCAGTTTACCTCCTTCTTATCACCAGGTAAGGTTTTTGTTTTGTTTTGGTAAAGAAATGGATACAATTATTGGTATGGGGAAAATAATACATTGGCTGGAATCTTGATGGACTTCATGCCAGCACAACTTTTTACATACTTGCATTAGGAGATACCCAGTACCCCCATATACAGTTTTGCATTTATCAGCAGTGCAACAGTCTGGCTTAATTAGCCTGTGGCACAATTCTTCCCTCCTTCCACAAGCTTCAGGGATTTGGGCCATATTTTTTGCTTGTATTTTTTGCAGTCTGTTTACATGCTTGCCAATTTGTATAGCTGCAGGTTGGCAGTGTCTGTCTAGCCAACATACCTGCATGTACATGTTGTGTATGTGTAAGTGTTCCATCTATTTCCATTAGTGTGAAAATAATCTTTTATTTGTATCATCAGCTTTAGAAGCTATGTGATGTCCTTGTAGCAGATACTTGTATGTCTGGTAGGACTGAATGGGATTGTGAAAAGACCTGTATTTTAAACAATGTTATAATTTAGTCTACTTTAAAAGTCAGGATAATCTCATATAAATTACATATTAACTAATATGTAGCTTTATATTAAAAAGTGATTTTTTTTAATCTGACTTTATTTAGAGCTACCTCTCCTAAAATTTTTTACAGCGATCGCATTCCATTCATGTAAATCTCTTGAATGGTGCACCAGCAATGACTGTCTAAGCCATTAATAATTTGTGCTTAGCATCTAGCAATGTACCATCTTATAAATATTCCTCTGATTACTGCCTTATGCAACTTTTATTTTTAACAGCTTTTTTTAAAATCGTTCTGCATGATGACTCTTTCCTATTTTCCTTTTTTGAAACTCTATAATTAGTTGACAACACTAGCTGGCACTTTAGAGGTGGAAAAAATAGAATAGTTTCCTTTTTTAAAAAAAACCCTGCTTGATTCCATTGTGTAATGAAGAAAGTATTTTGACATAAGGAACTGATGCACTGTGTCACAGGGAAACCATATAGTTCAGTGAAACAAATAACAAACCTTTATGTGCTTAACAATGTCCTGTCATTCAGTATTTCTTGGATTGTACCATTTTATTGTATAGACGAAATAGTAAAAACTGTATTGTTCCCCTATCTTAGCAATCTCCTGGGTGCCTCTGAACATTGAAAATTAGCCTGTCAGGTAGAAAGGTTCACAGCTTTTTCTTGACATTTTATTTACTGAATTCAGGTAGACTTGTTTCTGTGAAGTACGACACAAGCAAGCCATTCCTACCATCTGAACATGCACTTCAGAGTTTTAAAACTACATCAGTCCTCTTCACATGGATGTAAGAGTCTGATTCTGAGATGATACTACTTATGCCGCTTTCATTTACAACAGCCTCCCAACCTCCTCCAGAGCATGCTAAAGTTACTTTCTTTTGGATTGCAGCTCCAAGAATTTGAAACTTTCTCAGGCTCTGGATTTGCTGGATAAGATTGTAGGGTCTTAACCAGGATTCTACTCACATTTAGCTGTATACAAGTGAACTTCTTCTTTGGACCTTGCTACTGCATGTGGCAGGGCTGGAAAATAAAGTGGCAGGACTCAGTATCCATGAGCCATTGGCTAAGGAGCCACCATTATCTCATGTTGACAAGAGCTCATGATTCTTCTGATCATCATTTTGCCTAAAGAACTATATTTGCTTTCTAAGTGCACAGTTCCTCAGCTACAAATGCTTATCAGATAAACTTTGAGGATCAGTATCAAAGTGTCCTGAGAGTGATTGGGCAATTATTGTAAATTCTTTCTGATGCCAGAGAGAGAAAGCAGGGGGGCTGTACAAATAAATAGAATCACACTGTTTGCCAGTATAATTTTGTATGAGATTATTGTCATTTCTAAACAGAAGGAAGAGTCTTTCTGAGCATAGCCTTTAAAGGCTCATAGCTCTTACTATTAAAACAAAGGTTTGTAAATGTATTTTAAATGTAAATGTGTTTTAATGGTAGTGATGCGCGTTATGGTTTGTGAACTGCAATAAAGGCTGATGATGATGTTGATGATGATGATGATGATGATGATTAATAAAACAAAAACCTACTTTAGGTTTTCCAAACTGAGCAGTATTCATCATTGTGGTCCTCATCATCATCTTCTCAAAGCAGCTTAAAACAGTTAAAAAAAAACCTAGGACCTTTCTGCACTACACTGTTATAGTGCTATTATTCCACTTTGAACATCCTATAGAATCCTGGGGTTTGCAGTTCAGGGAGGGGCCTTTAGAATTCTCAGCCAGAGAGCTCTTTGGCCTCAGTAAACTACAAACCCCAGAATTCCACAGGAGGTTGAAAGTAGAATAATAACACTATAACTTTGTAGTGTAGAAAAGCCACTAGTTAAAACCCACAAAATACAGAAGTTAACACATAATTAAACAATCAGAATTGAAACAGTGTTAAAATACATAATCAAAAACACACCCATCAGCAACATGGTATCCAGCACATTCTGTCAGACAGGCCACATATAATCACACATTAGACACCTTCTGAATAAAAAAGATAATAGAGAAGGTGCCAGCCTGATTTCTCTGGGAAGGGAGTTCCAGAACCTGCAAGTTTCAGTAAGCAATGATTAGTACTGTTTCAGCTGTTGTTGTGTGCCTTCAAGTTGTTTCCGACTTATGGTGACCATAAGGCAGACCTATCACCGGGTTTTCTTGGCAAAATCTGTTCAGAAGGGGTTTGCCTTTGCCTTCACCTTCCTCTGAGGCGGACTGGTCCAGGGTCACCCGATGGGTTTCCATGCTCAAGCGGGGATTCAAACCTAGATCTCCAGTCCATAGTCCAGCGCTCAAACCAATATGCCATGCTGGCCTGTTCCTGCAGGATTTACTTTATTCTTTTACCTTTCAGTTTAGAGGTAGGTAGTTAAGACAATGGAGTTGAATAACAGGTTTGTAATATATCTCAAAGAGCAAGCATGCATGAAAATGACACCATCCTTTGTCCTTCTGTAGTGATTGGACAATGAATTTGTTTCCTCTTGATAGTCTCACATTGTGGTTCCCTTTCTTGTCTTTCTAAGTAGGGAAAGAGAACTCAGGAAGTGCTCTTAGGCAAATGGGTGTTGACAGCATTTGTAACATGGTATGCCCTCCTCCCTCCGCCCCTCTCTCTCTCTCTCTCTCTCTCTCTCTCTCTCGCACACACACACACACACGCACACTGACTTGTTTCTCCTTGTTAGTTTTTGCAGCAGTACATTGCAGAAATCTAACAAGCTATGTAATTAGAATTGTTTGCTATTTTGTCACATAATGTTTGTTATTTTAATGCAGAATGGCAATTTATGCTGCACTGAATGCTGAGAAAGCTAGGTTTTATTTTTTAAAAAACAGTTATAATGCCTCCTTGGGATCTTAGAGCTGACAAGGAGGGCATTTTTCTGGTGAAAACTCTAGATGTGGCAATGTCTGCATTTCTTTACTAGAGTGAGCCCTCTGGGTATAGTTTGGTGGCTTGATGGAAGAAATGTGTCATCCTGTTTTTGTTAGGTAGAAAGCTCTCTTTCCTTCTTAACACTTTGTTTCTCCTCTGGAAAACCCTATACAACTTAAAACAAAATGCACAAAGTCAATGAGGCATAAAATCTAAATATATCAATATAAATAAGGTTGTGTGTAAAAAAAAAAGGGCAAGCACAAATTTTTGTGAAGGCAGGAAATGTGTGTGTGGGAGAGGAACTGACAATGTCAGCACATGCCACTAGATGAAAGCTATTTTTCCTTAATTATTGTTCTTTGGCACTCCCTAAAGTACTTTATATCATGAATTCTTTTTTTTTTTTTTGCCATGATCCCTGGTATACACCAAACTTGGAAGAAGAAAAATATATGGATGAAGGAAAGCAGAGATCAACATGTATAGTGATATTTTAAGCAAAAATTCAGCTGATTTTTTTTAAAAGTAATAGAAATATAGCCATGCACACAATTAGGTAATGCAGACTGATCTAATCTGATATTGGAGAATGGGAAACAGAAATGTAATTGTGGACAAGCTCCATTCAAAAGCATGGCATTCAGTATCCCACTGAACATTAATATTTGTTCACATTTTCCCACATTAAGTTGTTTATTTAAAAGTGTTTAGCCATTTTTGTGTTGTGCTGAAACTGTTAAGTTGCTTAATTAACAGTGCAATCCTAACTAAAAAGTTGTGCAAGTTTGTAGAGGGTTAGGTTTAGGCCCACAGTTCTACTGCTAGCAGAAATAAGCTTCTGCCAGCAGAGTTCTCTGAAATTACTCTTATAGTTACAAAGGTGTGGCTTCGCTAAATAGTCCAGAAGGAGTATCCTGTGGTCCAAATGGTGATCCTTCATGCTCCTGCTCTCTTGTGTATGTGGAGGCCACAACAAGATGGGTGGAGAGGGAACACATGATCTATCACAGGGCTGGCACAGTGAGTTTTTTTCTTTAAAAAAACTATGTAATTACTTTTGAAAAATCAGAGAGTAAAGTGTTAACTTTTAAAATGCACAGCTATAGCAATAGCTAATTTGGAACAAAAGCTAAATTGGGGGTTTGGAAGCATAACTGTAATTAATTACTTCTTAAGCATAAAATCTAACCCGTACTTTGTTTTGATATGGGTTTGTTGTTGTGTGCCTTCAAGTCATTTCTGATTTGTGGTGACCCTAATGCAAGCCTGTCATAGGGTTTTTCTTGGGCTGAGAGGGTGTGATGCACCCTAGACCACCCAGTGGATTTCTATTGCCCAGTGGAAATCAAACCCTGGAAATGGAACTGTAGGCTGCATACTCCAACACTCAAACCACTATTATACCATGGTGCATAACATCTGTAACATTGTTCAGTTGTATTGCTAGCTCAATTTGCTCAATGGAGGGAGGAGAAAAAAGGACCTGGATAACAGCTCATAACATAAAGATCACTACGGCCCTTTCCACACGCGGGCGCTAAAACGTGGGCTTACCTTGTTCTGTTGCCGCGTGGAGCAGCGCATTTCGCTGCTCTACACGCAGCAGCGTCCCGCGGCGTCCTCGGCACCCGGCAGTGCCCAAAAAGGCAGATTTTGACTGGTGGAGCCTCTCCACCAATTGGAGAAGCTTGCCGGCCGGAAATCCCGCCCCCTGCCTGATCTGCAGGGATGCCCTTTCGCACGTCCATAAATCCATACGGGTGCTGCGATGGGGCTGGACGCCCCGTGCCTTTGAAAAACCACATAAAATGTGGTTTTTCAAAAGCACGCGGCACCGCCACTTGTGGGCGCCCGACCGCGGATTGCGGTGTGGAATTATTCAAGAGTAATCCACCCCAATTTGCATAATGGTGTAGACGACCTCCGTGGAGGTTGCTCTACACCGTTTTTTAACCCCATGTGGAAAGGGCCTACCTCAACAAATTTGGTACAAGGGCATGTGCGCATGATAGAGTGCCTTTACTGAAATAGTTAGCTTACTGTTTTTCCTTTTGAATATTGTAGTTTAAAGAAAGATCATTAATAAGTAAAATCAATAACAATTTATTCTCCTTCTAAAAGGATTATCATTCCTTCTTTCTGGTAAACTTTTTTTGCATATGAACAGGTATGAAGTATATACCGGTAGATGGTGGAAGCCTTAAAATCAAACAGAATTTATATCCATTAGAAATGTCTGTCTTCAGTAGGTCTGAAATTACTTTTTTTTAAAAATAAGAGTTACGAGCCTACGATTATATTTGCCATGCATGATCCGAAGACAGTATGTAATGATTCAGTGAGGCATTTTTGGACAGTAATTCTCAAGTAGGTAAAAAAAAATCTGAATATGCCATTCAACAATATGATTGGTTTAGTAACAGAACAACTTACTTATTTCTTCCTCTGGTTGAATCTGATATATTTTGATGAGCTGTTCCATGGTGCATGTAGCAGAGTTCCAGTACATTTTACTCAGTTTTGTATTAAGAAGAGCAGAAGGAGGGGAAAAAACACTTAGCTTATTCTTATTAGTGAAAGATATCATTACACATGCCATTAACCAAGTCAGAAGGGTGGGTATCATGAAGTTGCTCTGAATGTGATTTTTGTACATTCGGATATAAAGTGTAGCTTGTTCATGTAAACAAAATTCAGTAGGAGAATATTCCACCCCCTTGCTTCTCTCCCCTGGGTCATCAGCTTCAAGTGCTCTCTGAGCTGGCACAGCATTGCTGGAGCTTGGCATGAGTAATTCCATTACTTGTGCAACACATGAATGTCCCTAGGAGAAGAGGTTGTCTTTGTTTCTCTTGTTCTGGAATGAAACAATGTTACTTGAAATAGGAGGGTTTTGGCCACTGGTTTTTTTGACAGAGGATGAAGACAGGAAGAAAGCAATTCCCTAAGATTGCTGCAGCACAAATAGAGGTGAATACTGAATGAAAAGGAAGTACTTCTCATGGTGTATTCATTTGTTTAGAAGGTGTCCAGTGCCAGATTTTTGTACAGGCTATAAAATAAAGCATTTATTGTGTCTCAAGGGCCCTAGTGATGTGAAGCCTTGTGTGATTAAAGGTGTTATTACTCCATGGTAGGAATACAAAGAGTTGTTCATAAAGCACATTTTAAACAGAAGCAGGAGTGCTTAACATACTTAGGTGGATGCTGCATTGCGTCTTCTTGAGGGTTTCAACCAATTTAAAGTGGAAGAAATGAAAATAATTTAAACAGGTTCTTGAAATACATTAAGTAGAGCAATCTTAGGGAGCAGCATGGTGTAGTAGTTTGTGAACTGGACTAGGACTCTGGGAGACCAGAGTTCAAATCTCCACTTGGCCATGGAAATCCAGTGGGTGACCTTGGGCAAGTCGTGCTCTCTCAGACTCAGAGGAAGGCAATGGCAAGCCTCTTTCAACAAACCTTAGCAAGAAAATCCCATGATAGGTTCTTCTTCTTCTTTCTTTACCTGCCTGCCTATTCTCATTCTTCAAATTATCCTCATTCCTGTTAATTCAACTTCATCCCCACCAATCTTACTCCTTTCTTGCTGCCCTCTCTGCTGCTGCTCTTTCTCAACTTGAGTTTTGTGCAACTGGTTTCCTGAATTCTTTGGAGGGAGTGGCAAGAAAGAAGCAACCTAGGCAGGGATGAAGCAAATAAGCAGGGATGAGAAGCCATCTGGGAACTGGAATAGGCAGGCAAGCAGGTAAAGACAGAAGAGGAACACCGGATCAGAGATCAGAGTATTCATAGAGCCTCAACTTTCCATGCAGCGTTTTACTTCCTGTCAGTTTTCCCTGAGTGGTTGGGTTTTTGACCACATTTGGCAAATTGTTGAATACCCATTCCGTCCCTGGACTGCAAAAAGATGGAACTTATTAGTCTTTATTTGTATCGTATTTATAGTGTATTTTTTAAGTTGCTGCGACATATAACCAAATAACTAAATGCTTCGAAACAAGGAGAAGCAGAATGTAAGTTAGGATGCTGTAATAGATTTCTGGATGGTTTTCAGTAAATCTCCAAGGACTTCTGACTTGCATGAAAGCGAGGAGAAAAGTAGTCATGGCTACCTCCTTATGCTTCAGGCTCACTGTTCTTCATCTGTAAAATGAAAATACCAGTGGACCACTTTTGGCTGGGTGTTCATTTAGCTCTGCTGCCGAAAGTTAGAGCAGCATGTTATTTGATATGTTTTTATCTTGTTCTAAATTATTTTTTATTATTTTAATTTAGATTTGTTTGAATTGTTTTTATTGCGTTATGTATTTCCCACCCTGGGATATCATGTTAAAAGGACAGGATAAATTTATTTTAATGAACAAAAATAAATCATCTTTGGCAATTTAAAAGTAGATTGGAATGTATCCCAGTGTACATTTGATGATGTGCACTTGGTAATTGACCCTCCTCTTGAACAATTATTCAGTTCAGTGTTCATTAAAACAGGTCCCACAACCCTTAGATCTACCCACTCCTGTTGTAGGGTAGTAGTTAATTGTTTGAACAGCCTGCAAGGTATACTAATGGTAGTAGCTGCGTATTCTTGCAACTTAATGTAATTAACTGACACACTTAAATTATACGTTTAGGTATTATTTACCACTGTGATCTGACCAAAGAAGAACTAGAACCAAGTGTTTTCCGAGAGGTCACAGTGAAAGGATTTGATCCTTCAGCTTACCAGACAGTGCAGGTAAGTAAAAGAAGACTGTGCTTTCTTTATAGGTTCCAGTGATCTCCAGTAAAAGCTAAGATTTTAAGTAATAAAATCTCATTGAACAGGGGTCTCAGTCAATTTTTGTACTTCCACAACAATAGTTTTAAGATGGAATGCATTAGAAAACAGGACAGTTACATATTTCACAATTTTTGTGAAATAATTATTACGCCCTCTGAAGAAGCACCTTCACTCTGCACCCTACCAAAATGTGGTTTTTACAATTAGTGATCAAGGTTTGCTGCCACACTGTGGTTTTTACAGTGAGTAACCAGGCTTTTCTATTGTTCATGGTCAGTAGCCTTCAGAGTTTATACCTAAAATAATCCCTGGCCAATTCTATCCAAGGGTCTTTTGAAAGGTGGTCTCAGAACAGGAAATGAATGGGATTGTATACTGGATTGCAGTTGGAGAATTTAGAGGTGGTCCCACCTGGACTAATCAGGAAAGGAAAGAGAAGGCAGAAATACATGGTGGTGTGAGAGACACTAGAGACACAGTTTCTTCAGCATCTGTTCCTTTTCCTTGCCAGCTTGGAAGCTGCACAGAGCCTCTGCAGGCAAGAGTATTTCCCCAGTCATCTCTGCAGAACTTACTTACATCCCTCTGGGCTTCCTAGCAGCTTTCCTGGCAGTTGTTTGGAACCAGGCTAGAGCTGTTGGGGGCCAGGTGAAACCTCAGTTATCCTCCTCTGTCGCCCTTATTTATTCCAAAACTCTACTGTCTTGCTCTCCAGCTTTTCATTTGCCATCTCAACCTAGTGACACTCTAGTTTTGGAAACAAAATGCACCTATAGAATTTAGAAACTTTCTGTAACAGGGAGATTTTGCCCACCTGATTTCATCTGTTCTTCTTGCACTTCCTGCTCCAGCTCTTTACAGTTTCTAGTTTTCTACAGGTGGAAAAGGTTGCCTGGATTGAACATATTCCTTCTTTCAGGGTTCACCTCACTGGCTGAACCGTGAACACATCTGGTTAAAAAGGCAGGTCCACAGCGACATTTTGTTGGAGATTTCACTTCTCATTAACTGTTATATTAGCCTTGATGGTGCTACAGAATGGTCATGTTCAGAGATCTGTGCAGTTGCTGGGGAACAGCAGCGTATGTAGGGGTGCAGGACACAGGACTTAGAAGCATTTTTGCAGAAGCCAACACATTACCAATATTTTTTTAAAAAAACAAAAGTTATTTGCTTATTACTTATGAGTAAAAACTAACATTACTTCTTAATAACATAGTAGGGGTGTGTGTGTGTGTGTGTGTTTTAAAAAGTGTCTGGCAGAACCATCTAATTATCTGGATAGGCCACCACCTCGCTCACCCTGAAGCTACTGTCCTCCTACCATGTTTGCAGGCTTGATCTTCACGAATTTGATTATTTGCAAGCCACATGCATGCCTTCCCCCATTCTCCCTCGTTCTCCCACTCCCTTGTATTTTGCTGGGCATGGAAAGAAGAGGAGAGGTGTGCACATACCTTCTTTCTCTGCCTCCAGAGCCCCCCTCCCATTCCCTTGGCTTTGGCCTTGGCGTGACACATATGCGCAGAGGCAAAAGGCAAGGGAATTGGGTGGGGAAGCATGCATGTGCCTTCCTTTTCTGTGCACAGTGATCCCCCTCGTATTCTCTTGCATTTTGCCTGGGTGCAGAGAACATGCACCAAAGCATGAGGCAAGGGAATAGGGGGGGGAGGCATGTGTGCAACTTCATTTTCCCCCTCCAGTGCTCCCATTCCCTTGCCTCTTACCCAGGTGCAGAGAAGGAAGGCACGTATGCCAGGGCAAAAGGCAAGAGAATGGGAATTGGGAGCCTGGAAGGGAGTGAGAGGGGGAGTGCATTGGAGGGATTCATTTGTGGGTTTTCCACTTTCACAAGGTTTCTGCACTTCAAACCATCACGAAGGTGTATATGTATATGTCTGCAGGGATAGAAGCAACCTGTAGAAAGCAACTGAAACATTCAGCATACCTGGGATTAGACAATAGTGTGTCCATCCTACCCTCATTCCCAGAAAACTCTCAAATTAAGGAGTAAGACCCAGTTGCTCAAAAAAGGGTGAGCATATCTAATGGGCAGAAGTGCTGAATGTTTCAGAAAGTGATGGAATAGAATGGAACAACTGTATCCCAAACGGAAGCTCTCTGTACTGCTCTCTCTCTATGTGCACACACACTTTTTACACTGGACTCCACTTCATATACCAGTTGATACAAAGACATTATGGACAAATATTGCTATTTCCTTCAGGGGTGAGGGAGTCCCATCTTCTGTTCTTATAAAAGATATGGTTTTGTAATTTTAATAAGTACAGTGTTCCTAAGTTCAGTGAGATGACAATAATTGAATTCAAATACCCATGTAATTAAAGTGTTTCAGTGGAAAGAGAAACCTAATGGGTATCTCAGGTTAAAATATTTGCAGAGCTTTTGCTTCCATGGTTATATCAATTCATGTTAGAATTATGGAACACTGAAAGAATTCAGCATCATTCATTGAGTGAGTTGAATCATTCAGTAATTTTCTATGGTTTTTGCAGCATTAGTAGTAAAGAAAGAAGTAATTTCTATCATTCTGAGTGAAGCATTAAATTAATCACTCCTAAGAAATATTTTACATTAAAATTTAGCATTCCTTTTTGAAACCTAGGTAAAAAAAATGGTAACAGGCAATCTGTTTGTATTTCTTTAAAGTAGGGAGTCTAAATCATTATTGCATATAGCATGAGTTTTGATGTAGCCCACTTTACAGCACAAAAATATATGTTAATACAGAGGTGATAATTCTTAGAGTGCCACAAACTCTGCTTTTCCTACAACAGACTGACTTGGTTACTTACATTTTTGCAAATACTATTTAATAATATAGGAAGGTAACAACATAGGAACATAAGAGAGACATACATCTGGCCCTTGATATGCACTAATGTTTGGTTCCAGGACCTCCCCCACACCATGGATATCAAAATGTGTGGATGCTCAAGTCCCATTATGTACAGTGGTGTAGTAAAATGGCATCCCTTATATAAAATAGCAAAATCAAAGTTTGCTTTTTGAATTTTTCTTAATGTTTTCAAGCCATGGTTGATTGAATCTATGGAGTCTGTGGATATGGAGGGACGACTGCATTGGGCAAAATCAGGAGTGGGAATCATAGAGCCTTCCAGATGTTGTCTGACTGCAAGTTCCAGCAGCACTAGCCAACGTGGCCAATGGTGAGGAATGATGGCAGTTGCAGTTTGTCAGCATCTGGAGGATCTGATTCTTATTGTTGGGCTAAATCCATTATTCCCTTCTCTGTTGCCACCTTACACACTGGTTTTGCCAGGCTGTACAATGCTTCCCAAATGGTGGCCAGGCACATCTCCCCCCAGGCCAAATCCTTTTGATAAATTGCAGGGTTGGTCTGGGAGAGATACCTCACACTAGCCACATTTGCCCTACACCATCAGCTTTTTACAGTGACAGCTTCAAATAGGATATCATCTAGAAGCTGTGTTAAGGCAAGTCAAATGATTCATCAGTCTAACTTATATGTTGTACATTCACACAACAGTAAGCCAGTTCCTGGTTTACTTTGAATGAATAATGTACCAGTGCGCACCACCTGTTCTTTCTGCCTCTGCTTCTCCTGCTCATGGATAGACACACCAAAAAAATAGTAGAGTATCATGATGCCTGAACCTGAGAACCTGGTTTCATGTTTTCAAACAAACCAGGTTTTGTCAGATAGCACACTCTGATGGTGGTTCTCTGGTGCAAGGCAGAGATGTTTCACATCCTGAATATTGACAGAAAGCAAGGACATCTGAAGTTTTTCTGTCAAAAGGCCATGGCTTTAAGTTGTATTCACTTAATAAAACAAAGCAATTATCTGACTACTGTAATGATCAACATTTTCATTGTCTTGTAGAAGTATTTATTCACCACCACCCCTTTGTCACATTTTGTTGTGTTACAAGCTGGAATGGAAGTGGATTTATTTGACATTGTTAGCACTTGATGTATGCATGATACTCAGTACTGTGAAGGTACAAAGTATTTTCATTGTAGTAAACAAAAACAAACTGGTACTTGTTGGTTGTAAAAGTATCTTTGGCTCTGATGTACCTAAAAGATTTCTGGTGCAACCCATTGCTTCCAGAAGTAACAGAAGTAGTTGAATGGAGTCCACCTGTGTGCAACAAGAGCACCACATGATTTCAGATAAAACACACCTCTCTCTGGAAGATCCCAGAGCTAGTTGGAGAACATATTGAAACAAACAGAATCAATGAAGACCAAGGATTCATCAACACAAGTCTAAGATAAAATTATGCAGAAGCATGAATTAGGGCTGTGTTTTTGTTACTGTTGTTTGAAAACAACCTACGAATCCCAACTTTGTACGCTTTGCCTCACATACAGAGTTTTGTAGCAAGTCCCAGAAATTCAATTTTGGTCTTGCCAGATGACGGAAACTTTTTCTGCATCTGTGCTGTGTCTCTCCCATGCCTTTTAGCAGTTTTCAAGTGACTTTGATACAAGTCTGTTTCAGTGATGGTTTTCTTTTCACCACTTGGAGTTATGGATATCCCTCAGAGCAGCAGGAAATCCTTTATTGCAAAATGGAAAGAATATGGCTCAACAGTGATTCTGTATAGAGAGTGCCCTTCACCAAAACTCAATGACCAGATGAGAAAAATGTTAGGCAGAGAGGCTACCAAGAGGCCAGCTGTAACTCTGAAGGAGCTAGAGAGCTGAGCTTTATGGAAAAGTTATGAAATGAAACCCATTGCTGAAACAAAGCCATGTCAAAGCCCATTTGGAGTTGCCGAAGAGTGTGTGGTAGACACAGCGAACGTGTGGAAAGACTTTGAGCCCATGAGTCCAAAATTGAACTTTTGAGTTTTGTCACAAAACACCGCATGTGACATAAAGCTTATTGCTGTGAGAATACCATCCCCGTGAGAAAAACACATTCTGTTGTGTTTTTCCTAGGTAGCCAATGGGAAAGTAGACCGTACTGAGAGCAAGAGAGATGGGAGAAGAAGGAGAAGAAGAAAGGGAAAAGGGGGCAGTTCTAGAGCAAAACCTATTCTAGTCTGAGTAGATCTGTGACAGGATAGAAGCTCCCCTTTCCTGCAGGACATAATGAAGGGCAAACACACAGCCAGTGTAACACCAGAGTGGTTGAAAAACAGGCCCAGTCAAAACCCAGACCTCAAATTGGGACTCTGTAGCAAGACCTGAAAGTTGTTGCTAGTCTGCGGTCCCCATCCAGCCTGGCAAGAAGAATGGGCAAAACAGCAGGATCCAGATGGGCAAAGCTAACAGAGACTTAGCTGAGAAAACTCACAGAAGTAATTGCTACCAAAGGTGCTTCTGAAAATTACTGATGGAGGAGTTGCAGTACTTGCACGATCAACAAGTACTAGTTTGTTTTGATAGTTTTTTGTGCCATGCTAAAAATATTTTGCACCTTCAGAACATTGAGTGCCATGGTAATGATTTTAGTTAAAACTATTTTAGACCCAGCTTGTAACACAACAAAACATGGAAAATCAAGGTCCAGATGACTACTTGTGCAAGGCACTATATTCTCTAGAACAGAACAACAACAACAACAAAAATTCCCTCCATTTGCCACATGACCCCCCCTTCAGAAGATCAAATGAGACCCAAACCAGTAGAATGAGTATAACAACATTCTTCTTCTGCCAAGCCTCTTAATGATTTTTTTTAAAAAATGGGTTTTTACTTCGCTTTCACTTTTTATATTTTTATTTCATGATGTTCCATATGCATATGTTTTGCAATTTTGGGAGCTCTTGTTGAGGCCAAAAAGTGGTATGAAAATAGCTTTAACAAATATATCTATAAATGCTAAGCGCTTTGGCATAGTTGCATTTTTGGTTTAATTTTTTTAATAGGGGGAACGGAAATGAGTATTTTACTTATGCACTGATTATTGCTTTCCATGCATCAGACATTTTTGGCTGTGACCTTCTGTTTGAAATGATACAAGCTGCCAGACCATGTGTGTGGAAATTCTATCTCTGACATCTTAGCAATGTGAAAAGCAGCAAAGGGTGTAGTTGCTTCCCCAGTGCTACAGTATAATTTAAGTCACATGTAATCAATATGAGAAATAGTTATCAAGGCTGCTTGCCGATTCTGTCTGTGTGTATTCAGAAGGCTCACAGTTTTCAATGGGCATTACTGCTAGATAAGTATAGAACTGTGGTAATTAAGTATAGGAGATTTAGGTAATCAATTGATTTCTGTCTACATTCAGTGGCACATTACTAAAAATTGTCAGGAGTGAACCATAGGTCCTTTTATTTTATTTTTTTCCAATTTCAGTACAAGTTGCAGCAAGCAATATCTTTTTAGAACTTGGTTTAATTACTGTGTCTAAGGAACGTGTTTAGAGATGGTAGCTCATCCCTACTATTTTTTTAAAAAGAAATCTGTTTCCTGATTTAGTAAATCAAGAGATTTTAAATTAACATTAGAGATAAATCAGCTAAATGGTATACTTCTGATAGGGTTTTTTTTTGTCCCATGTGTTCCACACCTTGTAAAACTGCAACTCCCATCTGCCTCAATCACAATGACCAATGCTAGGGCTAATGTTACAGTCCAAAAATATTGGGGTTTGGGGGTTTATTAATTTATTTTTGTTTATTTTATTTATTAAAATATTTATAAACCCACCCACCTACCCACTATCTAGAGATTGCAGGGCGGCGTACAGTAAAACCAGTCTTAACAAATTTAAAACAGTTTAAATAATAAAAATAATTTTTAAAAGCTAAAAACATACTAATTTAACAAATTAAAAATACAGATTAAAGCCAGTTAAAATAATTTTAAATGGTGTAAACTCATGTACATATGAGGGTTTGTGCAGAACGAGGTAAGTTCCAAAAGTTTTAGTGAACAACTGTGATTCCACTTGGAACTGGAATGCCAGTACCTGTCAGGCTTCCAGTAGGAGAATGTTTCATAATTGGGGTGCCACAGCAGAGAAGGCTCTGTCCATCCCTACTTTAGAACTTTCTGATTTTGCCATTGTAAGCAAGAATGTGGTCATTCTTTGAATCTATTCATGTTAAATAAGTATACTAAGGTTCACTGCTCAATGTTATCCTTTCTTTTAAAGGATTGCACACATGTCAGTTCCATTGGGGTCTTTTTGTTAATGGAGAGGTGGATGACCATGGACAACCATGAATAGTGTGGGAACCAATTTTTACCTCTGCACCTTGCTGTGGGCTATAAACCAATATCCCTCATTAGTTGAAAGCCAACTGGAAACAAAACCAGAAGTGACCTTTGGTTTTCATTTTCACTAGTTTCTGATTGATTTTTGTTTCTTTGTTCGTCTTGAGGGAGGTTTGCATTTCTTTCCATTTGGGGTGGGTGGAGTATGGGGGCTCAGGACAGTCTGTGGGGCTGACAAAAATGTCCCTAAGCCACAATTGTCACCCCTTTTGTATTAATGTATAGGTAGCATATTAATTAATCAGTAGTCATTAAGTACTCTTTGGAAGCCAATGTGATGCAGTGGTTTGAGAGTCGTACTATGACTGTGGCAACCAGAGTTTGTATCCCCACTTGGCCATAGAAACCTGCTGTGCGATCTGTGGCAAGTCATACTCTTTCAGCCTCAGAGGAGAGCAAAAGCAAATCTCCTGTGACCAAATCTTGCCAAGAAAACCTGACAATAGGTTTGCCTTAGGGTCACCGTAAGTTGGAGATGATTTAAGGACAACAACAAGAAGAAGAAGCATTCTTTATTTTCTATAATCAGAAAATTAAAAAAACAACAACTGTGGAACTTCTAACTGCTTTTTTTCCTTCACTAGTACTGTTGCTTTCCCTGAGAGTACAGATAAGTTTATCTAGAGTCAGAGGGGTAGTCAAATGTCTTAAGCACTGTGGTGCTAAACCACCTTACTCTTTTTTAGATGAATCTTTTGGATGATGCTTAATGTCAAGAATGGAGAACTTAATGGCCTTTAAAACGATGTTAAACTACATATCCCATGATCTCTTACTGCTGGCTGTTCTGGCAAGAGCTTGTAGTCAAATGCCACTCAGTGAGCCACATATCCTTTACTCCTGCTTTATGCAAAGGCATATCTTATTGAAAAAAGAAAAAAAATCCCTATGAACCTATCTTTGCTGTGCTGCTAATATTCTTACTGCACAGTGATACTCAATCATGAATTAACTCTCCAGATTTCATATTTCAAAAAGAATCATATCTATTTTGGCATAAGAACATTATACATGCTAAAATAGTAAAGATGAAGCCAATATTGCATTAACCCTAATGCTACTTACGGCGATACTGAATGATAGATCTCAGGAGCTGACTAGGCAGTAATGGAATTATTTTTGAAGGAAAGGAGCATGAATGACAGCTGATTTTGGGAAGATGAAGGAAAAGGCCATATTTTTAAGCATAATCCAGGTAAATCATGAGCATCTCAGTAATCTTAAGCAGGAAAGAGAATTTTAACTGGGATTTCACTAAGGAAAGTAGCAACAGTACTGAGAGAAGTAGAGGACAAAGACTTCTGAGGCAGCTGAAGGAGAAGAATTAAAATAGCAATTGGATCTATTAAAATTGGTTCTGGTCAATTATTAATACTGGTGATAAGTTATTTAGCACTTGAGCAGTGCATGTTAGCTGTTCATGCTTACAATAATTTTTATAGGTTTGGAGTTTGCGTATTTTTCAGGAAAAAAAAACTAATACTTGATCTGCTTCTGTGAAGTCTGAATAATATCTGCTTGGTATTTAAATGTGAGGGAAAAGAAAAACCCAGGGAGTTCTTGTCCACGTAAGAAGAGTAGCCAATTGCCAGTAAGACCTTCTGGAAAGTATTACCATAATATATTACCTTAATATCACCTAATATAAGGGTATCTTAGACTGAAGGTGGTATAATACCCAAAGAGGATTCACACAGTGAACTTTTCTTCACTTTCAAAGGTGAACTCAAGTGAGCGATGGAGAAATGGGACAGCAGCTATATAGGAAGACTCACGGAAATATCTTTAAAGGGTATTATCTCCTTTGAAGGATATTTAGATTGGAGAGCTGGGTCTTAAGTAACAAAATGAATTTCAACAGGAGTAAATGCAAGATCTACTCAATCTACTCTGAGACATGAAAAAATGAAATGCACAATAGAATGGGTATCATTGAAAGCAGTGCATGTGAAAAGGCTCTAGGGGGTCTTAGAAGACCACAAGCTAAAAATGAATCAACAGTGTGGCAAACAACAACAAAGGTATTGACAAGTTGGAAAATGTCCAGGGGCGGGTAACCAGGATGATCAAAATTCTGGAAAACAGCCCCTATGAGAGATAGTAAGCTGAGTAACTTGGAAAAGAGAAGACTAAGAGGTGATATGATAGCCATTTTAAATTTTTGAAGGGATGGTATGGAAAGAGTAGAGCAAGTTTGCTTTCTCCTTCACCAGAGACCAGAATATGAACCTATAGAGAGTCATATTAGCAAAGAGAGGGAGGGAGGGAGAGAGAGATTCCACCTAAACATTAAGGGAAACTTCCTGACTATAAGAGCTGTTTGACAGTGGAACAGGTTGATTGGAGGAGGACTGTGGTGTCTCCTTTTTTGGAGGACTTTAAACAGAGACTGGATGGCCACTGTGTGTGTGTGTGACTTGTCTGTTCCTGCAAGGCAGAGGTTGGACCCAGATAGCCCTTGTCATCCCTTCCAGTTCTGGGAGTCTGTGATCTGCACCTGCTGTGTGCCAAGTTATTTTAATATATTTAATATATTTTTAAAATATTTTCCACAGTGTGTTAAATCTGTAGCATTGGCACTGCAAAACAAAGGGTGTCTACTTCACAAACTCATACAAGGCCATGCTGTGCTTGAACATATATCTCATATACCTCCGATTTTGAACCTATTGCTTTAGAACAGCATTAGGAGCTGGAATAGTTTCAGATTTTTCACCACATGTTCTTCCAGTTTTGCATGTAACTTGATCAGATTGGAAAGATGGAGGCTTTTTTTGTTTTGTTTTTTGTTCTTTTCAGGTAGTATAATATGCTTGTGCCATTGTTCCAGGGAGCCTTCCTTAATAAAGATCTGGGTCATGTAGTGAGCATGGGGCATTTCTTTGGTTGACATGGTTAACAACATAAAAACATCAAATCATTCCAGAAGTGAAAGCATATCAAGAGCCATAACAGAAGCCCGAATATATTTTCCTCCCTGAGCTACTGGTAGCAAGAGTTCTCTCCCTCAGTCTGCTAACTTGAAATGTATAAATGCAATAACAACAATAGCAATAATTTTGCTGCCCTTTCATGATGCCCAAACACTGTGATCAACTGTCTTTGCACCTTTTCCTACATCAAGCGGTTAATATTGGAAATGACAACTTCATCATTGGTGCTGGTAACTCCAATGTTAGCGTTGAATCTACCTTGGCGTTTAGTATGAACTTCAGAGGAGCTTTCCAAGGTGCAGAACCCATTTGGTTAACTGGGTTCAGTATCTTTGACAGCTCCTGTAATGTTTCATTTAAAAAGCTGACAGCGATTCACCATCCCACTGGCATCAGGGCCACCAGCTTTAATACTAGGTTGATGAATCAGAACTGTCTTAATGAGCAGAATAGTAGAGGAAATTGCTTTGCAATATCTTCCCACACCTTTCCTGTATCTTGCTATCCTTACTACTTTGTCATTTTGTGAGCATTAAATGTACCAATTAAAATTCTTTTTAATAGAAGTTACTTCAAAATAATATGTGCTAGTAAGGTTCGTGATTGGCCTTTTGAAACAGAGCAAGTGCTTCAGAAGATACTTCTAAAGACATATTTATTAAAGACTGTTTTTCCCCCTTGGTATTTTTCTGAATGCAAATAAATGACCCCTTGGAAATAGGAGCTAGTATTCCATGGCTCTGTCTTCTATTTAAAGGATATAATCCTTAATATATTTCAAAAGATTCCCCTTCCAGTGGCTTCATCTCTTACTCTCCTCTTTGGCAGAATAAATGACTTTTCAAGTGGCCTTAATGATCCCTTCAGTATGAAACAGTTATCTCCCAACATTAAAGAATAAATAGATGTTGATCTTCTTGTGTAAGAAATTAGTTCAGAGTTTTTATTGCCTCCCACAATCAGGTGCCCTGATTTTGTCAAGATTTAGTAATGTTACTGGAAGATACAGGATTTGTGATATTTGCCACCATGTACAGGCCTGGTGTCTGTAGAATTGTGCCAAATATTCACTGGTTGTGATTTTTGAGTAGGAACCAGCAATTCAGTAAGAGAATCCCACTCCCTGAAAAATCCTCATTTTAATTGTGCCAGTATTCCCTTCTGTTCAGTCCTGTTCAAGATTACTGTTTCTCCTAGCAGCTGCTGTTTCACTTTAGTTTTATCCAGTTAGATTCAAGGTCATCGACCAATGATTATTATTATTAATGAATGCTCCCGTCCCATCGACTGGAGATTATTGCAGTGAATAGAATATTGTTCTCCCATGTAGCCTGTCCTGTACCTTTTCCCTCTAGTTCTCTGTGTCTTGGTGCATTTGCACTTTTGTTTTTCCCTGTTTTAGGAATATATGAAACTGCCTTATATAGTCCAGCCCACTGTTGTCAACTCTGACTGGCAACAGGGTTTTATACAGGAAGTTTTGCTAGCCCTCCCTAGAGACCCATGATGTTCTCTTGGAGTCAGCCATGAAGATACTGTGAAGCAGTTTCCTCTACAGTTCTGCTTATTAAATTAGTTCTGCTTAGCTTCCAAAATCAGGTGAGACTGGGCGTGTACCAGTGTGGTATGGTGCTTTCTAGTGGATGGGTGTGTGTGGTTGATGGGAAGGGATGTGGAATGGTATTGATTTCATTCACCATAGGCGTGTGCCTTTCCCTCTTGAAGGTTAACCCATGAAGGAGTTCAGCCCTAAGACCAGAAAGGGGTCCCCAACACCAGTTTATTGTAAATTTTCCAAGTTTTCCATGGTTTTGGACAAATTGTGGTGGAAATCCTACAAGTCTGCCGCAGCAGTTGAAACCAAGGCCCTTTTTGCCCAGCATTTTCCATGCGAAAGGGCACCTGGAGCATCGCGCGATTGTGAGGAGTGATCTGCACAACGCACTCGCAGGCGCTGATCACGCACCTTTTCATTTTCGGCTGGAAGCCAAAAATGGTCACAATCACGCATTGCTCCCGGGCCCCATGTGCAGTTACCTGCCATGCAGAGCCTCTGGAGCTGTGGCAGGAAGAGGTGGGGCTCTCACACAAGCAGGCAGCTCATACGGAGCTGGAGCAGCAGGGATGCAAGAGCCTCTCACCAGAGGCTGCTCGTGCAGTCCCCGCACCCCTGCTCCAGAAGAAGGTAAGGTGCGGAAAGGGCCCAAGAGGGGAGTTCTCTCTGTCAATTTTTACTCTAGAGTTGCCAGACTGAAAAACTGGAAACAGCTCCTGTTTCTTTGATGGCTATGTGAAAGAAGGAATTTCAGCAGGTGTTCCTTGTCACACAAGGTGGTACCAAGCAACACCTGCTGAAATTCCCTCTTCTACTGAGCTATTAAAAATACAGAAAACTGCTTCCTTTTTAAATATCTTGAGGCACTGAGTTGCCAGATGAAATGGAAGACGGTGTGCAAATAAATTTGCCCCAGTGCTCTGTGCGTAATGCTTGTCATGCAGCAAAGATAAGCATTGCCTGCACAGCTTCAATATTCTACACTAAAAAATTTTAAAGGTTCATGCCTCCATCTTCCACTGATCCTTCTTATGCTGCCTTACTTGTGATGAGAATTTTTTTTCTGTATCATGTAGCCTTAACAATATATCTGCCAGCAATATGTCAAAATGATTTGAATAGAGACTGGAGCTTGAAATATAGTGTTAGTCCTTCGGTGGATAACTGTAACTTTTTAATAACTTTTCTGATTACAGGATGTGGTCTCACTAAATAGCAGGCAAAGAATAGTACATGGTTCAGGTGCTCACTCATGCTGTGCCTTGTTGCATGATGAAGAGATGACAGGTTGAGGCAATGACAAAACTACAAGCTGACAGTTTGATACTGTATCAGATTTGAGTTACTTTTGGAAAATAAGGAAAGCAAAGAGTGTCTTTAATAATTGTAACTACTTCGTAAGACAACCAGTTGGAAAAGGCCTTGAAACTATAACTAATTAACTATAAAGATAACTATTTTAATTTTTCCAAGCTCTTGTGGTTTCTAGGTAAATATGTAGATGGGAGAAACTTACTTTTTTTCCAAGGGCTAGTCATGAAACTGACTGATAAGTAATATTATTGAGGCCAGAGGCCTGATTCAAAGCCTGAATTCAGATGCCCCATTTCAAAAGATGATGTAGCATGGAATCTGTTCCAGTCTATAGCAATTGATCCTAATACTCACAGATTGCTTACTGCATGGAAAATGGAAATAGACACTGGGTACTTAAAGTTGTTTGATGGACATTTAAATGAAAACTTTTATAGATTTTACCGGACTGCCGTATTCTGAATAAAGATCTATCGGATGGTTGAATATGTCTTTACTTGAAAGTCCATTTGTCTCAACCCTTTCACTTCCCTCAATTCTTTCTGAAATGGAAATGGAAAAAAAAGGTTGTCTCTTTTTTTTACTGTAGTTTTCCAAGTATTACAAATATTCCTCTATGAATGCAGATTAATCTCACCTCTGTGGATTAACAATTAACACTTCACCATTTCATATAACGCTAGTATTCCCAAGACAGACAATCTTCTGAAATCTTTTCTCAACTTTATCTCCAAGTTCCTTTTGTTTGAGAATTCAGGAATATTTTTATAAAAGTGGCAGAGTCTTGTTAATAATTGCAGATGTATAGACATGCACAGTAATGTGCAGTAATTGTAAGTATGGCTTTAGAACAGGTTGACCCATACACAGCCTACATATTCTGGCCATTTTTCTGTGGGACAGCAGGAAAAGATTTCCTGAGTATAACATTTTCTGAGTAAAAGAAGGAACATGAGGAAGCATCCAGGAAGCATGTTTCTATTCTAAAACAAAGCCTATGAGCAACACAGACTTTGTTTTCCTTAGTTTTCTCCCTCACTTTAGTTGTTACATGCCACTGAATTTCAGAAACAGATAGGTGCAACCAGGTGGAATCTTGGGGGCAGAAATGGGAGGCTAGGCCTGCTGAAGTCCCTTTTTACAAAAGAACACTTATAATGATGGTTAGCTAAGTGGAAAGAAAGTGTTGTTGCTTGGTCAGGAGTGAGGTCACTGTAATGACATATGGTTGGATGTTCTCCCCTCCACCCAATTCAGAATAGGATTCAGCTCTTGAGCCTAATTCTGAATATGGCTGCTTAGTTGCATCTCAAGCGTAAGAGGTCCTAGGAGATGTGATTTTTAGGGCCTTTCTGTATTACAATCAGTGGTGGAGCTTGGAGTGTGTGAAGTGGGTGGGGCTACAGCATGAGGGGTGGGACCACTTTGGGGGGCATGGTCAGGTCACGTGGGAGCATGGCTATGGGCTGGGATGCCCCAGGGCTAATTGCTTCACCCACCACCACATTCCTATGCAACTGGCTACACTGTTATAGTGCTATTATTCCACTTTCAACATCCTGTGGAATTCTGGGGTTTGTAGTTTACTGAGGCCAAATACTTTTCTGGCTGAGAATCCTAAATGCCCCTCTCTAAACTGCAAACTCCAGGATTTCATAGGATGTTGAGAGTGGAATAATAGCACTATAACAGTGTAGTGCGGAAAAGCCCTTAGTAGGGCCAACCCAGACCTTTTTGTGCCTGAGGCAAAATGATGTCCCATTTCCATCTTATATACAGAAGCTGACTATACTGTCAGTTCAAAATTACTTCAACATTTATGGTAAGACAGTGTTCGCTTCCATGCTTGAAACAATTGACTACTTACCTGTAACAACATTGTGTTAATGTTGCATGGCATATGCAACTGTGTCTTTCCTCAAAACGGAAGAGCCAAAAGGTTGCTATCACTGACTCCCCCTCCCCCATGATTTTCATCAAGAGGTGGTTGTCCAGCTTTATCTAATGGCAGGGTCACATCTATGTTAGGCACCCTGGAATCAGTGTGCTCAGGCATCCCGTTACCTGGAATGCTGCCATGACAGCATTCAAGGAATTTGAGAGCTATAGTGGTATGTGTACCAGCTCAGGTTAAAACCAGAACCAGAGACAAATATTTTTAAAAATGATCAATAGTAATGGGATTAAGTAGGTCAAGCATGAGAAGCTCTTCAGAATTAGTTATTTAATGACAGACTTCAACATCATCCCTAGTTATAAAGATTCTGTCTTATATCTTTGCAAACTGAAGAAGTATAGTGGAATCCTGTCTTGGTTGAAAGTGATGATGGAAATATATTAACGTTGGTGAAGTTAGAATATTGTTTCAGTGTATTCAGGAGTACTGACTTGATGCCTTGAAAGCCAAAAATTGGTCTAGCTGCACAAGTTTATATTCAAGTGAATAGATAAAATGGTTTGGGTTTGGAGGGGGTTTCTTCATGATTTAACTCTTCTTTTTTTTAAAAAAAAAAACAGTTTACTGTTTAATTGGTATAAAAGTAGTTTTAGAACATATGAGCTAGAGAAAGCTACATATCTGCCTTGGGTTGAGGGGACAGATTAAAGGGCATATTGGAACAATTTAGCTCTGAACGCTACCAAAATGAAATCCACATTGTTCTAATATAAAAAAGATATCCTTGCCTTTTGGATAGGGTTAAGATTTCCAAAATCAGTTGTCCAGTAGATGAGAGGAAAATACTGTATATAAATACTGTAAAATACATACTGTAGAAGAGTACCATCAAACATCTTTCTTTAACGGAAACTGAATTTTTAGGTAACCTCCTTTGAACTCTGTTAGGTGCCATACTGGTTTAGCAATAGCATTTGAAACCATTAGATTATAATAGCAATAATAGTTCAAGATACATGATCAGCTTAGAGAGTTTGTTTATATCTCATATAGCAATTGAGGAAAGATTTTTTAGCTTTGAAATTAGATCTTGACTGGAGAGTAACAGCTTTTGTTTGGCAGAATGACTAGAGTTTCCAGCATTTGTCCTAGCTCCCTCCAGAGTGTTTATAGATTATTATTCACTTTGCAAGTAAATAATTCTTCACTTGGAAGAGAGCTGTTTGTTTCTATCCTACAGTCTACTGCATCGAACAAACAGTTCAATAAATTCCCCTTAAGAGCCTCTCTCCTATGTTTAGCATCACAAATAGTAGTCTTACACATGGACTAGGAAGTGATGCACATTATTAGGTCTGTTGTGCCCTTGGGGAAAAGGTAAAATGATGCCAGCCTTCTTTGAAATCAATGTTTGCTTCATGGATTGTGACTGGAATCCTATGAGTATTAACCTGTGTAGGTCCATGTTTGGTTTCTACAGAGGCTGGTATTCCTGGCCTCCCTCCTCAGTGATCAAAGCTGCCCTGGACCTACCATGGACCCACTGAACCTACCCACCAACAAGCCATTCTGTGCCTGATGGGGGGTGTAGAAACAGCTGGCTATATCCCCGTAGATAGACATGAAATTATTACATCAGCCATTGTGACCTCCAGAGGATCCTGGTTGACCCCAGCAGATAATATAATTGCTTCACATCTGGCTACAGAGACATAGCCAGACACTCCTCTGATTCCTCACCATTCTCACCATGTGCAGAATAGCCATGGAGGAGAGTTTCAGTGGGTAGGTCTGAGCATGATAAATTGTGCAGCATACCAATAGTTACATGTGCTTCACTATGCCAAGCCATGTTGGATTGCGTGCTAATAGTTATTCTGAATAAATTGCCTTGTTTAAATTAGTCATTTCCACTCTCTCTATGATGCATTTCCCATGAAACTTAAAGTTACATGACTCTGCAAATAAAAAGGAATTCATATTCTCAGGACAATTTCTTTTCACTGTAATTTGTGTGATCATAAGCTAAAGATGGCCTCCCTAGTTATGGCCTGATATTTTTCCAGAGGCAAGTAAATCTGATAGACTGCAAACCACTGTTTGAAAAGTGCTTTTCATACCTCAGGTACTTATACAAGAAGATTCTGGTTAGGAGTAACCTCAGGAACTCTGATGAATGATAAATATCCTACCACTTCTCCAAACTACTAATGTGAAGTTCACATTAGCAAATTGCACAGACTTTCTTATTGACTTAATCTTACAAAACCTATATGAGGGTGTTGTCCTAATATGTTTTTTGGACATCTTCATTTGACCACGTACAACTACATTGTGGGGTTTTTGTTTATTTGTTTTAATCTTACCCTATATTAATAGAATTGGCCAGTATCCTGAGAGGCAGCGTGATGTAGTGGTTTGAGTATTAGCCTAGGACAGTCAGAGACCAGAGTCCAAATCCCCACTGAGCCATGGAAACCCACTGTATGACCTTGGGCAAGTCACACCCTCTGAGCCTTAGAAGAAGGCAAAGGCAAAACCTCTCTGAACAAATCTTGCCAAGAATACCTGATGATCAGGTTGCCTTAGGATGGCCACAAGTTGGAAACAGCTTGAAGGCACACAACAACAACAATCCAGTGCTTCCACTGAGCCTACAGAAACTGCTTACCCAAGCATAAGTGGAGGGGAGTTCCTGCAGTGGCTTTGCTACAAACCCCCTTCCAGATTTCTTGGGAGGGCTGAAATCTAGCTCAAGAGTGATAAGGAACTCTCCAGAATGGGTTTTCAGCACTGGAGAGGGAGAGAATATGGAGAAGCCAGATATTTCCAGCCATTCTCCTAGCATCATGTTACATTTAAGCCTATTTCTTCTAAATTATATTAGCACACTATTAAGTAAGCTAATCTTCAGCATTCGATTCCTAATGCAAGTTGGATGGAGCATTCTTTGATGAAAGCAATGTTGAATATAGAAGGCTTTCTGTCAGAGATGAGCTTCTTTATATAAAAAATGCTTATGTAACCCGCCTTTTCCTTTTCTTTATTTATGTTAAAGTAATGTGTAATCAAAAGACAATAACTACACATTTATATTAGTTAAGCATAGTAAAACAGTATACTCCTATGCTGTAGTGTACATCTGGAGGACCTTGCAAAGATTTATTCTAATGTAATTTGTCAAAATTTTAAAGCAGGAATTCATAGAAAATTAGACAAAATAATCCAGACCCTTTCCATCCAGAATATTACACTTGGAAGGGATTCTGGTGGCCTATTCGAACAAGTCTGGGTAGTTAAATTTTAAATCATCTTCAGTCTCGAATAATGAAGCTAGTTGAAAGATAATAGTATTTTTTCCTATAAGAGGGCTAAGAAATGCCTCTGCCTGAAGCTTTAGAACGCCTCCCAGTTAAGTTTGACAGTAATGATCTGAATGGACACCTGGTCTGTTGTAGTCTGAAGAAGCTGCCCATATCCAGTGTCACAAATGTATTGCCATATCAGTTGTGTTACCAGTTGCAGTACCTTCCCAGTAGATGATTGTTTTTAAGAGGACTGTTTGTAGAGAGGAAGAGATGCCAAAGTGAGCAGGAGGTAAAGGGGGATCAAGTTTGCAGTGCACCTTTTTAATGCCATCCATTATTTACGTTGCAAAAAGGTCTGTGTCAGTTTTATATCTTCCTTTTGACTCTTCCCTCTCTGTTCCCTAGCTGTTGCTTTAATAATTGCTTGCATAATGGAGAGTTCTGACATCAAAAGTGAAAAAAAAAATCACTTTTAATTTCTTAGTTTTCCTAATAATGTATTAAATGAGAGAGACAACACTTGCTTTATTTTGAAAATACAAGAAATGTTTACTGATCTTCAGCTTTCTTAGTAAAAGCTCAGGAGAGAATGTAAGAAAAATAAGACAACTTCAGAAGTGTCCAATTGATCCATTTGGTCCCAAACCTTTTGACACTTGGTATTTGGGTACAGGGAAATAAACAGTTTTCTTTATTTAGTTAAGCAAGAATTAAAAGAAACTGACTGTGTGCTTTCACTGCAGGATTTCTGTCTGAACTTTTTTTTGATCATTGTCTTTCTCTTCAGTTTCTCCCTTTTCCTTTGGCCACCTGGTGAGTTTATTTCCAGCAACGGTTTGCTACTAGACAGCCAGGCTCACTAACAAGCAATTTTTTTTTAATTCAAAATGGCTGGCATCTCACACTTAGCCTCCATCAGCATGACGCTGCTTCTGTCTTGCCCGATGGGTGGTCGGTGAAATGACAGCTTGTGAAGACTTCCTTGATTATTTAGAATGATTCTGCAATTTTCCAAAACAGCTTTCCGTGACATACCTGTGCATATGATACTCTTGGTTTTAAAAACTCTTTGTTTGACTTTGTCAGTGAAAACTAGCATAGGTTGCTTCTGTTCCATCAGTCTAAATCTAGGGAAGTCAAAAGTGTCAATCACTGGCTATGTGCAGTCTCCAACCCCCCTTTTTTGCCTCCTCCAAATTTTTCAAGTAAAAAATGTGCAAAAAAATGATGAAATCAGCTTCTTCTTCGTGGTCTCTGTGCCTCATACAATAGGAGCTTTCGCGCCTGCGCGGTAGCGTTCGGAAGATTCTAGAGCTCGCTGGCTTGGCGGAGGGAGCCCCTCCCCCGGTCGTACTGCGCATGCTCCTCCCGCCGAGCCGCGGTCTCTCCTCAGTTCTTTCTTGTCCGCCTCAGCGTACAGAAGGTTCTTCTCGTTGGCTTGCATTTCTTGCTGCGTAGTTGTTGGATTTGGATTCGGAATTGACCTCGGACTGTTTCTTGACTTCCCTTCGGTTTTCGGTACGTTTTGCACGGTTTTTCTTTTTGGACTTTTGGACTGTTTTTGGCTTTTTCCTCGGCTGGGTCTTCGACTCGGCGCGGCGTCTTCGGACTCTCCCCCTCTCCTCGCCCTTGCCCCGCGGTTTATGTCGGCTTTGTTCAAGTCCTGCGCCTCCTGCGGAAGGAAGGTCGCCCTTTCGGACCGACACTCGAAGTGTCTTTTTTGCTTGGGTGAGGGGCATAACGTCCAAACTTGCCCCGCGTGTAGGGAGTTCACCCACCAGACACTCCGTAACCGGGCGGCGAGGTTGAAGTCTTTTTGTTGGGAGCAGTCTCTCGCGCCCAGAAGACCGTCCCCGCTCCGATGGAAAAAGGACTTTCTCCACCCTCCTCCTCCTCTCCAACGGCCGCCGGGACCTCGGTACCGTCGGTATCGAAGCCCCCGGTACCGGTGATGAAGCTACCGAGGATCCCGAAGATCTCGGCGAGTCGGCCCCGAGACGACCCCGCGGCCTCCTCTTCGAAACCGCTGACTTCTGCGCAGAAGAAGCGCCCTGCTACCGAGGAGGTAGCCAGGGAAAAGAAGAGGAAGAGGAAGGAGAAGCGGCACCCTCCGGAGACCGCCAGGCCACCGACCCCGCCGCCTACCCAGTTCACGGCAGAGTCGGCCCTCTCCGACGTCCCGGAGGAGGAAACGCCGCAGGCCCAGGAGATCCTGGAGCTATCGGACAACGACCAACCCGTCGAGGCCGCCCAGCCTCCGAAGCTAGTCGTGGAGACTGTGCCGCCGAGTCGCCGTCCATCTCCGGAGCGCCACGTGGACACCCCGGGCCGGAGACGTTCCTCCCCCGGCGTGGCGAATCCCGATCTCCGGGCCACTGGGCCAGGCCTCCATCCCCGCGGTATCGGGAGATGCGCCTGGAGAGCGTGCGCGCGGGCGAGAGCGCTCATTCCCCCGGCTACTTGGGGAGATATGCGCTGGAGCAAGGATGGCACGAGCCCCGGGCTCCTACTATTCTTACTCGCCCTCCTACCGGGACCGCTACCATCCGGACCCTAGATACTGGTCCCCGCGGCCCCGCTCCCGCTCGCCGCATCGGGAGCGCCACTACTCCCGCCACGGGCGATCGCCGAGGCGTGGGTCCCCGAGCTCCCACGCTCCCCGGGAGCCGTCGCCCCGCCACAGACCGGTCTCCCCGCCGCCACGGACAACGGCCACGGCGACCAGGCCGACCCCCAGGCCACCCCGGCCCGAGCGGGAACCTCGGCCACGTCGACGACGCAGGCGGCGTCGCACCCGAGACCATCGGTACCGCCCCCGGAGACCGTGCAGGCCCCGACGGTACCGCCGGCCGCTCTGCCGACGCAGCCGGCACAGCAGCGGCCTAGAGAAGGGGAGAAGACCGCGCGCTCGCCATCCCCGTCCGACGAGTCCTACGAGTCGGACTCGGACTCCGCGGAATCCACGCCGTCCTCCCACGAGTCACCGCCGCTGGACTTCGGAGACCCGCTCCCGGAATCGGCGCCGGAGGACGTGCGCCAGTTTTCCGCAATCCTCCTCCGGATGGCGACGGCGCTCGGCCTCAAGGTGACGGAGCCCGCCCCGCAGGCGCAGGACCCGGTCTTCCAATACCTCGAGACCCGGCCTCCATCGACCGCGCCGCTCCCGTTCCTCCCGACCCTGGCGGACGCGTTGAAACAGCCTTGGGCGAAGCCGGCGTCCGCACAGCCTATCCCGCATAGGCTCGAGCACCTCTACAGGACTCAGAGGGAAGGAGCGGAGTTCCTGTTCAACCACCCCGTCCCGAACTCCGTGGTGGTGGAGTCGTCGCAGACGCGAGGTGGCAACCGGGCACACACCACCCCGCCCGCCCAAGAAGGCTGGAAACTCGACGGCTTCGGGAGGAGGTTCTATTCGGCGGCGTCCTTGGTGTCCAGGACCGCCAACACCATGGCCTGCCTGGCGGCCTATCATCGAAACCTCTTTGACCGCCTGGGCCCCCTCCTGGCTGACCTCCCGGAAGAGTCCCGCGCGTCTGCCACGCAGATTTTCGGAGAGGCCGTGGCGGTGGCTACCCAACAGCTCGCCACCTCGAGGCACGCCGTGGAGGCTACCTCGAGGGTGATGGTCGGCGCCGTGGCCCTCCGACGCCACGCGTGGCTCCGCTCCTCCGGACTCCAGGAGGACAGTCGCCGGAGAATAGAGGACCTCCCCTTCGACGGGCAGGGGCTCTTTCACACGTCCACGGACGAGGCCATGGACCACCTCGTGAAGGCCCGGCTGACGGCGAGGAAGATGGGGATCAACCAGCCCCCCAGGCTCGCCGGTCCTCCCAGTCCAGATCGTCCTGGCGGAGGTCCTCCTCGTCCTCGGCCTACCAGTCCCGGTCCCCGCGCTCGACCGCCTCGAGACCGCCCGCGGCGCCCGCCCAGAGGAGGCCCTTCCGACGACAGCCTCCACCGTCGAAGAAGTCGTCGTCTTCCGGGGGGAGGGCACGCTTTTGATGCCTCCCGCAGGACACCACCGATGCCGTCCTTCGCCCCTCCAGCAGACCTCATCCATCACCCGGACCTGGCCAGACACCTCGACCGATGGCGCGAGATCACCACGGACTCCTGGGTACTTACCATTGTCCGCCTGGGGTACGCCATCGAGTTCCGGGATATTCCACCACGGGGCGTCTACTACTCCACCCCGGCCAGCCCGGCTCTGCTGGAGGAAATCCAGTCCCTGCTCGACAAAGGAGCGATCGAGAGGCTTCCGCCTTCGGCCAGGACCACCGGCTTCTACTCGAGGTACTTCGCCGTACCGAAGGCGGACGGGTCCCTACGCCCCATCCTGGACCTGCGGGGAGTGAACGAGTACATCCCTCCCAAGAGGTTCAAGATGGTCACGCTACCGTCGATCCTCCCATTCCTACGCCGAGGGGACTGGCTGGCATCCATAGACCTCAAGGACGCCTACTTCCACATCTCGATCCGCCCCCAGCACAGACGGTACCTGCGCTTCGCGATCGACGGTACCAGCTACCAGTACCGGGTTCTGCCCTTCGGACTCTCCACCGCACCCCGCGTGTTCACGAAGTGCATGGCTCCCGTCGTCTCCTTCCTGCGGACGAGAGGCGTCTCGATCTACCCCATCTCGACGACTGGCTATTGGTGGCGTCCTGCAAAGACAAACTTTACAAAGACATTCACCTTACCCTGACGTGGCTTACCCGGCTCGGGCTCAAGGTAAACCCCAAGAAATCCCACCTCGAACCCACCCGCCTCCTCGACTTCATCGGGGCGACCCTCGATACCGTGGCGGGAAGGGCCTACTTACCGACGGAGAGGGCTCGGACGCTCACGCGCGCGGCGCGGGCGGCCGCCCAGGCCCCGACGGTGTCGGCCAGGACGCTACAGCAGCTGCTCGGCTACATGGCGGCGACCACGGCCGTCACCTACCTCTCCAGGCTACGAGCGCGACCCCTGCAGCACTGGTTCGTCAGGGTCTTCGACCCGCTCCGGGACGAGCAGTCCCGCCGCTACCGTATTCCCCCCGAGATCCGGCAGACTCTCCTGTGGTGGCAGTCCCACCGGAACCTGATGTCGGGAATGCCGTTCCGCCAGCCCAGGCCCTCGGTCACGATAACGACGGATGCGTCCCTGCTGGGCTGGGGGGCCCACGCCGGGGACCTCCAGGTCAAGGGCGCCTGGATGGACGACGAGACGTCCCTCCACATCAACGCTCTGGAGCTCCTCGCCATCCACAAAGCCCTGATGGCGTTCCGGCACTTGGTGGCGGGCCGCGCCGTGTTGATCCTCACCGACAACACGACTGCCATGTGTTATGTGAACAGGCAAGGGGGGACCCACTCCACCACTCTCCTGACCATCGCGCTCGCCCTCTGGAACTGGTGCGTCTCCCTGAGGATCCACCCGCTGGCGGTTCACCTGGCGGGGCAGGAGAACACCATGGCGGATGCTCTCAGCAGGGACACCTCCTCCTACCACGAGTGGTCCCTGGCCGACGACGCCTTCCGGATGCTCCGACACCGGTGGGGCGAGCCGACGGTCGACCTCTTCGCGACCAGCCAGAACGCGAAATGCCGACGCTTTTGCTCCAGGGCGGGTCACGATCCCCGCTCCATCGGCGATGCGTTCCAGATCCCGTGGGACAAGGAGCTCCTGTACGCCTTCCCGCCGTTCCCGCTCCTCGGTCGCGTCGTCTCGAAGATCATCTCGGACGGAGCCGACGCGATTCTGGTGGCACCGTACTGGCCGAGGCAACACTGGTTCGGCCCTCTGATCGAGGCCTCGCGGGGGAGGATCCTCAAGTTCCCGCTAGCGCCGGACCTGCTCTCCCACTCCAACGGCCAGGTGCTGCACCCGGACCTCCCGGTATTGGCCCTCCATGCCTGGAGGATATCGCCGTAGACGACCCGGCCATCGGTACCGTCTTGACCGCGGCGAGGAAGGAATCGACACGGAGGAACTACCACTATAAATGGCAGCGGTTTGTCGCCTTCGCAGAGGAGCGACGGGAACCGACGTCCCCGGCCGGCCTCCGGACCGTCCTCCACTTCCTCCTCCACCTGCGACAGCAAGGCCTCGCCTTCACATCGATCAAGGTCTACCTCGCCGCGATCATGGCGTACCAACCGCCGGGATCGCCCTCGGCGGCCCTCTTCCGGGATGATACCGTCAAGCGATTCCTGAAGGGCCTGCAACATCTCTACCCGCCGGTATCGCCCCCGCTACCGTCGTGGTCGCTATCGCTGGTGCTATCGCAGCTCACGAGGCCGCCCTTCGAGCCGATGGCGACAGCGGACGACAGGCTCCTGGCGATGAAGACGGCGTTCCTGGTGGCGATCACCTCGGCCAGGCGAGCCGGGGAACTGGCGGCGCTACGCTCCGACGACCCCTTCCTGGTCTTCCACCGCGACAAGGTGATCCTCCGGCCTGACGTCTCGTTCCTGCCGAAGGTGGTGTCCACCTTCCACCTCAACCAGGACATCGTGCTCCCGGCCTTCTACCCCGAGCCGACCTCGCCCCTGGAGCGGGCCCTGCACTCCCTGGACGTCCGTCGGGCCCTCGCCTTTTACACGGATAGGACGGCGTCCTACCGACAGACTCCACACCTCTTCGTCTGCTACGGCAGGCGGAAAAAGGCCACAAGGTATCATCCCAGCGACTCTCCAAGTGGGTCGCGCAGGCTATCCACTTGGCATACCAACTGGCCAAGAAGCCTCCGCCGGACCTGCTTCGGGCCCACTCCACCAGAGCCGTGGCCACGTCCGCGGCCCTCCTGCAAGGGGTCGACCTGCCGGAACTGTGTCGTGTGGCGACCTGGGCTCAACCGTCGACCTTCATCCGCCATTACAGGCTCGACTGCCGTTCCAGGCAAGATGCCCGGTTTGGTCGTGCGGTGCTGGCCTCTGTCCTCTAGGGTCTGGGACCTGACCCACCATCCTACAGGTGAGCTATACAGTCTCCTATTGTATGAGGCACAGAGACCACGAAGAAGAAGAACAGGTTGCTTACCTGTAACTGTAGTTCTTCGAGTGGTCATCTGTGCCTCATACACACACCCGCCCTGCCTTCCCCTCTTTTTCAGGTCCCATGTTCTTCGGCGGACCAGAACTGAGGAGAGACCGCGGCTCGGCGGGAGGAGCGTGCGCAGTACGACCGGGGGAGAGGGGCTCCCTCCGCCAACCCAGCGAGCTCTAGAATCTTCCGAACGCTACCGCGCAGGCGCGAAAGCTCCTATTGTATGAGGCACAGATGACCACTCGAAGAACTACAGTTACAGGTAAGCAACCTGTTCTTACCTGGCACTCAGCGTTCAATGACTTTGGTTCACTTTTGAAGAAAAATAAAATTTCAGGCTCAGTTGAAGACAAGTTCCCAAGTTTTTTCATTCTCTATCATGAGTGAAAGATCTATAGAAAGGACAGAAATGTAAAAGATCATGGCATTTCTAGTGAGGGAAATGAAATAGGACATCTCTGATTGCCTATGATTCATAGCAATTATCCTGCAATCACAGGCCAAGATCTCATAAGGTAGGAACACTTCTAGTTGTTACTATACAGTTGAATCTCCTATCATCTCTTTTCATTAGCTGCGCTGGCAAGGGATGGTGGGCGTTGCACTCTGATAACATCTGGAAAGCCACATGTTCCCTATAACTTCAGCATCTTACAGATGAAAACCAGGACACAGGTGGCCAAGGAATATCAAAATGTCACCAAGATGGCAAAAGATATTAATGAGGAAGAACAGACAAGTGAGGAGAATGCCTGAGCCTGCTGGGAAGGGCAAGATTCTGCCCCCTCCTCCTCTCCTGCTGCTGAGTTAATTAAGTATAAACTACTGTTGCACTTTGTAGCTGCTGAAGTACATTGAGGACAAAGGGGGAAAGTGAGAGCAGGACAAAGAAACTGAGACATTTTGAAAGCAGCTGAAAAGTGGGATGGCAGAGGATTAATCAGAACTGTCCCTTCCAAAACAAGGTATAGTTCTGTACCTTGATTTTTTTTATATAGTTATGTAGAATACTGTCTGAATATGTTCCCTTCTGGCAGAATTCCAGGTATTTGTTTGTGCCTGCTTTTTTAAATTAAAGTTGAATGTTGAGTGAAAAATAAGTGTCTTCAGATTACCATTGCCTGTAGAATGGGTTTGGATTTGTGCACTGAATTTGTACATCAAGAGTAGCAGAGATTTGGAAGAACACTTGTACAGATGACACTGTGGTACTTGAATGAAATATTATGGCCAGAATCCTGTTGGTATCCTATGTCAGCATCATTACACCACTATAAGTAGCAGTACAACAGAAGGACAGAAAAGGCCACAGGGAAGGGAAGACAGAAATGGGGGGTGGGTGGCACAAGGCAGGTTGTTGTTTCAGAGCAGCCCATTTGTCCAGTATATACCTTCCAGTTAAGTCCTCCGAGCCAGCATGTTATAGGAAGCTCTCCTTGGAAAATCATCACAGGATAGGCAACTTTTACAGCCAGCCTTCCCAGAACATCTTCCTTATGAAGACCGACCTAGAAACTGGCAAAAGACAGATAGACTTTTCAGAACTAGCATGCCTTCTTGCTGGCAATGATTTTCTCTGCCTCATCACCACTGTGTGACCTTGGAAAAAGTATAGTCATTAATATAATAGATCTAGCTAGTGTAAGAGATCATTAAACTACTGTAGTGTACCAATAAGTTCTGGCCTATATCATTATGTGTAGTAGAAAGACATTATGAGGTCATTAATACCAGGATATTTCAGAGTCCTCTGTAGTAGTATAATTCTGGTGTTATTTTTGACAGTTTTTTAAAAAATATCCGCTGCTTCCTCAGTGAACTCTCATCCATTTCACAAGCTTTTAGCTCACAAAATAGAATAGCAGTCTTGTGTGAATGTGTTACACTGCTCAGATGAGTAAGCCACTTGTATAAGTATTATTTGCAAAGAGGCAGTCACTAGTATGATCGAAATCAACTGTCTCAGATATTGGTTTCTAGGAAGTGTTAGGGCTGAAAGAGCTATGGATATATTTTTACTGTTTACTGGCATAAAGATGACTTTGGTGGTCCAACTGAGTTAGTGTCCAGGAGTACCAATAGCAGAGTGAGATTAGCTAGGAAGCTGCTATGAATTAAGTCTATGCAATCCATTATTTGCTTTGCTTTAAAAACAAAGTTTAAAATGCAGGCAATATAGAAGGAGAACATATGTAAGAACATGAGACCATGTTAGGAAGAAATTCCTGGCAAGCCTTAGCAAGTTAATCTAGAACTCTTGCTCTGAAACCATAGTTGGCATTTTTCCATAACAAAAGCAGTGAATTTGTCTCAGATTTTTCAAGATAATTTGCCCAGGAGAGAAATTTGTCCATTTTTGAAGGATCCTTTATTTTCTGTGAGTTAGGGAGTGTTCTGTTGCTCCTAGGTAACCTGCTTTTAAAAAATTAACACCACATACTGGAACTCAGAAAGCATGTTTCTCATAAATCATTCCCTTCCTCACTTGACACCAGTGTGCCTACTCAGAATTGGCAGTTCCATTATGAGGTACAGTTAGCACTGTATTAGATAAGATAATATAATCAATACAAGTGTATCTCTCCAAGCTCTTATGAAAAGGAGACAATAGCATGAACATTTTCTGCTGAGGTCTAAAAATAGATCTTGTGTTCTGTTTTCTTTTCCTTGGAGCCTTATGTCTCTGCTCTCCCTTAATCTTCTAAACTCATTTCTTGTTGGCCGTTTGAGAAACAACTGATCTTCCTTTGCAGCAATTTTAAGGGTAAATTAAATCTGAGGCAGCCTCAGTGGATTTACTTTTTTTCTTTATTGAGAATGAAAGTCTTTGTTGTCTTAGCAAAGATGAAGTGAGAAAATTTCAAATTTTGAATTTTATTTCAGCATGTTTTTTTTAATGTATTTTCTACAGTATTAGTGAAGATCGGTCACCAGACTATTTAAATCAAAACGATGGCAAAGAGATTATTAAAAACACATGAAAGCCATTTCCAACCAGTATTAAAACAAAATGTAGTGTTGTAATCCACACTTTAAAAAATTAAAGAAAAAAACTTTGGTTGATAGAAACTGATTTAACTACTGGCATCAAGAATAAGACAGTTGATAACTGGAGATCTTGGAGGTCTCTTATTAATAGGGTCACCGTAAGTCAAAGTTGGCTCAATGGCAAATAATAACAACAGTTCAAGAATATGAATAAAAATGGTGATGATTGTTGTACATTTTTAGTACATAGGAACAACATACATTACAAGTCATAGCTTAGTGAAAACCTTTTTGATTTTGTTTACTTAATATCACTTTAGTTACATTTTCCCATTATGTGTCAGGGGCCTAGTCGTTCCTCCAAAAAACTGAAAAAAGTCTGTACTGATGGATTACACTATGTCTGTTGTTGAATTTGCTACTGTAGACAGAAAATATAGACTTTTCTCATTTTTGCTTAAAAAAAACAAAACTCAAGCCTATGCATCTTCTCTTAGGGACAGATACCATTCTTGGAGGTATGCCTGAAATGCTGCTTTCACCAGAAGCAGATTTTCAGGATCTCTGTTAGTTTCATAGAAGGCTGATTGTTGTGTATGACTCTCCCTCCCCTTCATTAAAACTGATTAAAGAAGATTTGTTTTTCACAGTTGTAGTAAATTCAGTTGGGTGCTCTTTTTTGGGACTGGGATTCAGCCTGCTTTATTGAAATTCGTTGGGCGACCTACATTTGAAGTACACTGTGTGCCCTGGAAAATATATAGTGCTCTTGATCAGAGCATGGGTCTAGATAACCAAAAAGTGCTTCTTGCCATGTGACAGAACACATGTTTGCATGCAAAAATAAAATAAAAATAAAAACTAAATCCCACATTTAGTCCCCAACATCTCTAGTAAGACTGGGAAAGACTCCTGTTTCAAACCCAGAGGAAGCAAGTGCTGATCAGTTTAAACTGAGATGAGTGGCCTCAAGAGTCTGGGAAAGCATTGACCCAATTCTTTCCTTCCTGACACCCTTGTGGACTACTCTTGGTTTCTGATGAAATCAGAAGTGTTTTGGGAAGCATGGTTTGAGGGCTAAAATAGTGATTTGAGGGGTGGCTTGTTTTGGCTGAAAATTGTTTCCCCTAGAGACTTCTACAAATATGATTCTCATTTGGGCGGGGGGAGTCTTTTAATAATGTGGAGGATTCAGGTAAGGAGTGTTCCAGGGACTGCAAGAATGGCCTTGGTGACCTTCACACACACACTCCAGGCTTCACAATTGTGGATGATACATTGCTTGGAACCATTGGTTTGATTAGTAAAAGGCCTCCCATACATGTTTTTCTCTTTACCTACTTATGACAGCTGACAGATTGTTTATTAGTCCTGTAGAATAGTGCTACTCAAACTGATGGTCCATGGACTGGTCCTGGTCCACAAGCCATCAGCTGCTTGTTCCCTGGTGGGTTCAAAGGAAAGAAAAAAACAATCATAGCTAGTGGGCACAAATATGACACTTATCCATATTGGTACAGGGGGAGAAAAATTCCCACTCCCCTGCATCAGAACATTTAATGATGTGCTAAAGTGATAACTGTTTAATTGTTCTTTAATTTTTTTATTAGCTAGCCTTGTTTTTAGCCTTTTTAACCAACCTGGGCTCCCATGCCAGGAAGAAAGTGGCGTAAAATAAATAAAATAAGGTAGCTTAAGACATGGTGCTCTAGAAGCCAACCTGTTTGTGATAATGTCTACCAAAGCTGCTGTGTGATTCCTCCTCCTGTTCTGGTATCTGATACTGTTTCCATCACCTTGTTAGTGTGATCCAGCAGTTCCAGTTACACATTTGCATAGAGTTTTTTATTCTGTGCAAATCTTTCAGTGAAAGAACTGAAGTGCTTTTGGGAACAGCGCAGGAAGATTTCCCCACCACCTGTTGCATAGTGTAACCATAAATAGTAGGTTGGTTTTGGAGTGGGTTCAGAAGCATCATAACAGATCCTCCACCCACTGCATTCTTCTTCCTCCCCCCAGCTTTGACACTTCTTCTGTCTGTGTAACTGTGATTGAGTAAGAGCTAATTTGAGACACTATGGAGACACTATATATTTAATTTTACAAATGGTGAACATAGGATAAATATACTGTCTGAATATCATATGGGAGAGACAGAGAGGATTGTGGTCCCAGCTAGCTACAAAAACAGCTGTTGCCTACTGTTCAATGTGTTCCATTCCAGTGAAGACAGAAGATGTCTATTTGGTAAGAAAGAAATATCAAACACAGAAGTTCAGTAACTACATTCTGTTGCTTGTCCGCTGATGCTTTCCCATCCAGACCATTTCTTTTTCTTTTTAAAGTTCAAGCCACTAGTACCTCAAAGAGCCCTCTCTTGTTTCCCTACATTTTTTCATGACTTGGGAATTGAAACATTAATGCTCAAGAGATTTTTATTTTATTTTCCAGCTTTTAAAGACTGTATTTACCAATGAATAATGGCAGAAAACTGTCCCCACCCCATTTTTCGTTTCTTTTGTTTCTGGGATTTGGTCGATAACTTGAGTGATCAACTTGAGATCAATACCATTATTTCCTGATGAATTAGGTAGGGCTGGCTGTCAGCAAACCCACTTGCTAAAAAACTTAGCCCTGGTAATTTGGCAAACAACCAAAGCCAACCAAATGGATATGCTAACTATGCTTATGCAAAATCGAAGTACAGACATGTTTAATCAAGAATGGAATGCTCTAAAAAGTGTATGGAAAGAGAGATGGGGGAAAATATTTTTTTTAGAATTGTAAATCATAAAATCAAGTTGTAAATTTATTTTATATATAACATTATATATTTTTATGTTACGTTATCTTTTCATAATTTATATATTACATTTATTTATATATTACGTTATCTTTTCATAATCTTATTTCACTCACATTATTTCTTTCTCTTTTTTCTTTTCTTTTTTCTCTTTTTCTCTTTCTCTTTCCTTTCTCTTTTTTCTTTTTTTTCTTTTCTTCTTTTTTACTTCTTATATTACTTATATTTGTATGTCTTTTGTATTCCTTTTTTTTTTGTTAAATGTAAGTTTAATTAGATTCTTATATCAGATTTTGATAACAATATCCTAAAATAAGAGATAGTGAATACATAGAATAGGACTTGTTTGGGGTATAATAATTGTTAGGGTAAAATAATGATTGTTCTTCTAGGTTATATCAGTTATAGACAAACTGAAAATTATCTAATTATCTAACTATTTATCTATTTCATTTATATCTTTTGTGGGGGTATAATTGAGTATTGAACAACACTGTAGTACTGGGTTCCTATTGTTGGTTGATATTATCTTATGGAGTGTACGCAACATATACATATGGATCTGTTGTATACTGATTTGTATCTGTTGTGCTGATTCATAATGATGGTTGAACTTAATAAACAAACATATAAAAAAAATTCAGTAGTCTATCATATATGACCATTAAATACTGTTCATATATCTCGTATATAATTACGTTATTCAACTAGTAGAAACTGACCTGATTTTTTATGGTACTGAGATACTCAGGCTTATGACTGTGAATAATATTTTTGGAAATGCATTCCACACTAATGATTCTTTGCATTTTCTTCCTCTATGCCAGGTTTTCTACCCTAGTAAAGATGGTACAAAAATCCCTATGTTCATTGTCCACAAAAAAGGAATCAAGTTAGATGGATCTTATCCAGCCTTCCTTTATGGTTATGGTGGCTTCAACATATCAATCACACCAAGCTATAGGTAAGATCACAGTCTTATGGGAAATATATTGAAATGCTGCTGATCTTGTAATAAGAGGTTGCTCACTTCATTATCCAAGCTGAATTTTCTGCTGAATTAATATGAATACACATGGTCCATGGAGAATAAAGCAGTCAGTCATGATGGCTGTGCATTACCTCCAAGATCAGAGGCAGTATGCCTCTGAACATCAGTTGCTAGGAAAAACAGCAAGAAATGATCTATTGCTGCTGTGTTCTGCTTGCTGACTTTGCCTGTGCATCTGCTTGGCTGCTGTGGGGCCAAGGATACTGAGTAGGCCTTTGGTCCAACTTAATAGGACATTTCCTATGGAGCTCAATAGCTTAATTAAATACACATTGCTAGTTCAGTAACTTACTTGGTTGCTTCTTGCCAGCTATTTTCTTCCTCCAGAAGGTTTTTGTAGATCAGTGCAAACTCAAAGTGCTAGTTTGCATGCTCTTGGCTATCAGTTCCTGGAAACATTTCAGGAAAGAAAGAAACAGTTGTAATCAATGGGAACAAATCTGGTGCTGTTCCCTGGTACATTGGAGGAAAAACACCCTGCCACTCCCCAACATCAGATAGCTTAAGCAACATTGCAGACCCACAAATGGCATGTCTTTATGGAGCAAGGTGGTTGCATGAAAAGCAAATGGTGAAGGCCCCATGGTGATTGCATAAAAACCATGGGCCACATAATATCACCCCACATGTGGATAGGGAGGGAGATGAAAAAATCTGCTCCATATCTAGTGATCTCAGGTCCAATAATAATAGCACCAGATAGTTTAAAATAATTAATACATAATTTATAATAACTTAAAACCATTTTCAACTATTTTGAAAAGTGGACATTAAAGACTTTGGTTAAAAATCTGGTTGGCATGGAAATGAAGTCAGTGTCAGTGCCCATTGGGCATTTCACATGCAGGATGCCATAACAGAGAAGATCCTCTCCACATGATGTATTGCTCTCAGGAGCGGGACACAGAAGAGACTCCCCCCAACAGATTTCACTCTGGCAGGCACATAAGAGAGGAGCAGTCCTTCAAGCGTCTGTTTTCCAGACCATTTAGGGCTTTGAATAGCATCACCAGCCCCTTAAACTTGGACTATATGCATTGTGGAAACCAGCACACTTCCTTTAAAACCAATATGGCTTCTCTTTGGTGTTTTTGCCAGCATGGTCATCCGTATTTTTCCTATAGTGGAGTTTTTGCACTAGTATGGTCAAAGGCAATCCACAAACCTAAGGACCATGGACACTTTTCTTTCCCTGGCCATTCCAAATTCTTTCCCCCCAGTCCTCTTGCCATTATCCAGTATGCTGTCCTGATCATTCACTGCTACTACTATTACTTCTTCCCCAATATACCTGTGAAAAGCTTCACAATCATACCCACAATCTCTATATGCAGAGTATCTTTGTTCCTAGCAGCACTAGGGAAATTTAAGATCATTGAGGTGACTATAGTTTTGCTCCCCATCATGCCTTAAAATCATCTCTCTAAAAATAAATTAAAAGGAAAAGAACCCAGCACCCTAACACTGAACATAGTTGTTGGGTGCTCAGGACTTCTGTGCTGAGGCCCAGAATCACTGAATCTCTCTATCTCTTTCTGCAACCTGGATAACTTAGTAACCCACACAAAAATGAAGATTTTGGAGGGGTTGCTGCTCCAGCAAAGTACATGTGGATTCTCATTACCCAGGGAGATACTCAGATTATGAATAGTTTTTTCCTAAAAACAAAAACAAACCCTGTTCCTTGGAAGATTCCAGAAACCAGGTGACCAGAAATAAACTTTATCCTGTCAGCATCCCATGGGGGACTTTTTCTCTGCTTGGTGTCTGTTTCCATTTTTGTTGGCATGTCTCTTAACCAGCAACCAGTCATTCACTTTCAGATTCGACCTGACAATAAAACCCAAATAAATAGTTCAATGGTCCGGAAGCAGAGGACACACAATGTCATTTCTATGTGAGGATAAAGTGGACTTTGACACACAAGCACAATATTTAAGCATCAGACTTGCCAGAGAGTTTCTTACTGAGATCAGCTTGAGGGCCAGAAAATATTATTGCATGTTAGCCAGACAGATATTGATACACAAAGCAGATACGTTGGCTGTATCTGCCTAGGTAAGGATACCTGTAGATCAGTACTCTTAACCTGGGGTCTGCAATTCAAACATTTCCAAATTAAAATATTAAAAAATAATTTAAACAAGATAAAAACATATCAAATAACATGGTGGTCCTTAACCTAGGGTCCAGTGATCCCTGGGGGTCTGCGGAGCCCTCACAAGAGGTCTGCAAAGTCCTGCTGCTGGACACTTACAGCAGTGGCAGCACCAGGGACACAGCAGTGGGGGAGAGGGTGAATATCAAAACTGTTCCCTCCTTTGCAAATAAAGGAACAGTTTTGGCACACACACAAGTATCTTGCTGCTGCTTCCCTGACGATAAGGACATGGTGGCAAGCATATACACGTACTCAAACTATGAGTCTGGAGACTAGGGTTTGAATCTCCACTCTGCCATGAAAACCCACTGAGTTACTTCAGGCAAGTCACATTCTCTCAGCCTCAGAGAAAGGCAAAAACAAAAAGAAAACAATCATGATGGATCTGCCTTAGGGCTGCTATAAGTTGGTTTTCAAAGAAAAGAGACATGATGGCTAGTAAGAACCACCCCTTGCCAGCAGCACTTTGTTGTTGTGAGCCTTCAAGTCACATGTGACTTATGGCAACTCTAAAGTGAATCTATCACAGGTTGGTTTGTTTGTGTTTAGCAAGATTTGTTCAGAGGGGGTTTGCCTTTGCCTTCCTCTGAGGCTGAGAGAAAGTGACTTGCCCAAGGTCAACCAGTGTCTGAGCAGGAATTTGAATCCTAGTAAGTAAGTAAATAAAAAAATAAATATTTGAAAAGCTAAATAAATATTTCAATATTTAAACATAAATTTAAATATTTAAATCTTGAGTTAAATCTTGGGGGTCCCTGACAAAAAATTATATTTGCAAAGAGTCCCTGGTAAAGAAAATGTTAAGAACCACTGATGTAGACAGTAAAATTAAGGGTAAACCAGAGGAAAATACTGACTGCTTCCCATTTAGTAATGTTCTTCCTGTATATTAACCTTACTCTTGGAACATGCTAGTCTGTTAATTTCAAACATATTTTGACAATAGTACTTCTTCCTATCATCTTACTTTTGTGATCATTAATGCGCACTTGAAGGATCCTGTTTAATAGCAGTGTTTAGAAATAATCAATGACTTAGACATCTTGGTAATTAGTTGTAGATCTCTTGCTTTTATTGGGTTAGCTTTCATCTGTGTTAAAAGTATCTGGAGTAGCCGGGTAGCAGGAGAGATAAGTACGCAGCATGCAAGTATATGCATTGTTAGCAAGCAATTCAAGTGATGACAAAATCTTTTCCTACACTAGCTGTGATTGCTGGTGAACAAAGCAATCACAAATTGCAGATTTGCTACCCAAGCTGGAAGTGTTTTTGTGCTTCTAGAGAAGATTTCTGCTGAGTAGAGTGAGAGATGGGAATTTCATGGGTGTAGATCTATACCAGCCTCATGCTGCTATGGATAGTCACCATCCCATTAAAATGACTGAAATGGAATTCTACAGAAAGAAAGATATGCTGGTTACATCACTGGATGCTGCCCTGGCCAACATAAGCCACCACGGAGCTCTCACAGGAGGTCTGCAAAATCCTGCTGCTGGAAACCAATAGCAGTGGCAGCAACAGGGACACAGGGATGGATCATCCACCAGTTCACCGCAGCCTACTAAAAATGATCAGAATGCTAGCAAGTGATAGAGGCACTTCATGTAAAGAAACACTGATAAAGGGGAGGGTAAAGAGACCAGGAAAAGTTGCACTTTTTTTTACCATTTCTCACACTGGGGGGGGGAGAAAAATGGAGTCACTTTTAGGCTTTTTAGTTTTCCTTTGTATTCTGAAAGCGGCTTTCCTCTTATGCCTGAGATGCCTCATTCAGTTACCCTTTCTTATTATTCAAAGGCATTTGGGGGAAAAAATCCACTAGTACAACTTTGAACTGCACAAATGGATTTTTTAAAAATCATCTCTCTAGGATGCTGAATTAATGTTTTCTCTGCTGCACCCAAGAGAATTTGGGAGTATATTGCAGAAGGGGGGGGAAACAATCTTAAGCCAACTTTCATTTAATTACATATAAATATCCCCCAAATCCCTTGGATACCAAAATAGAATTTAGTATCCTAGACGCAGTTTTGGGCATTTGGCAATCAGTACCATGTAGATTATAGTGCCAATAAGAGTTCTTCCCCTTTAACAACTCTCAAGGGGAGTAAATCACCTGTTGGCCATTTTTACAGGAGTTCAGTTAATTCTGCGTAAGTTTTTCTGAACAATTTGCCGGATATGAAGAACACGGTATAGCTGTTAAGGCTTCTTTAAATATTGACATTTCTGGGTACCCCATTGTAAACTAACCTCAAGGTGCTTTTCCTTAACATCTGCTTACTTACCTGCAAATCCAATTGTAAGTGTCCAAATTGAATTGCAAGATTTTCATATTTTCTAAGAAAGAAAGAAAGAAAGAAAGAAAGGTAAAATAACTTGAATAGCCAGCCTTAAATCCCTCATCTTGATTTTTCTCTGATGGTATTTATGTGTTAATACTTTGGGAGCAGTTCCTCAGCTTTGCTTTCCATATCACTAAAAGATGCCAGAATAAAAAGATGGCTTGGCGTTTATGTTTGCCTCATGTGTTGAGCCTGCTAGAAAATATAACTCGCCTATAAGAAGATTTCAAAAGCTGGTATTCATAACTGAAAGAATTAATTACTTATCCTGTCTTTTTCTCATGTAGAACCCAAGGTGGCTTAGGATCTAAATTAAAACAAAGTCAAAAATGAAAATTAATAAAGAATAGGATTTTAAAAAAAACCCTATCGTATCAAATGCAGCACTGAATTAGCCATCACCTGTTGCAGTAATTTTTATGGTATAAACCCATAAACTCTCCTTTCTAGTGAAGCTTAGAAAAACAAGAGAATCCATATATTCCTTTTAAATTTTCATGGAAATTTATTCCTTCTGCAGTTATATTTTAGTCAGCAGGGAACAGTAAGAGCCAAACACTAGGACTATTTACCTATTCATTTTGTTTACTTTCTTCTTCTTCTTCTTTTTATTTAGTGTGTCAAGACTGATCTTTATAAGACACCTGGGTGGCATTCTAGCTGTGGCTAACATCAGGGGAGGTGGCGAATATGGAGAGACTTGGCACAAAGGTAAGGATTTCTTTGTGCAGGAGCAAAAAGAGAGTCATTCAATAACAATCTGAATTTTTCCCTCCCCAGATCAGATGTTTGTGGGCATCCATTTTAAATGGTTAGGGTCTGTGTAGTTTGAATTTGGAGCAATATCCTCACAAACTTACTTGAAAATATTATATATTTCTTGACTTACAAAAGTAGTTTTTTCTCTCTCTCTTCATCTGCTCTAATAGCTATTTTGGATAGTTTATTTTCTTAAGAACATACAATTATTCATCTTTTCCATTCTTCAGGCTATTCAACTTGGTTCAGTGTTATTTAATTGTTTCTGTGGTCTAGAATGTTTCCCAGTAATTGGGGAAAAACCTGACGATTTTCAGAAAGATGAAGCACAAATGCCAGTGTGTCTGCAGTATTATTGTCCAAGACAAAATGTCTCTCCATAAGTGAGAATTAGCTGAAGCGATTTAATGAGTTTCAGATAAAGTTTACCTTTATGTTACTTTGTTTTCCGGTTTCCTGATGTTGCACTGAAGACTGTGTGTTGGCCTTAGCTGGAAGTCTGTCTGTTAATTTCCTAGAGAGCTACTTCTGATATTAAGTGAGTTTGATACTATGATCTTAGATTACTTTTATAGAATTTTGATGTTATATTGCTTAAGGAGCAATAAACGAGTTCTAATAAAGTCCCTAAAATAAAAGAGCTTGCATTTTTTAAAAATTTGGATTAAAACTCTCAGAATATTCCAGCCAGCACGACCAGTGGGATGTAAGTTGTACTCCAAAAAGGTGGCCATTTCAAGCTCTGGAATAAAGCACAGGATGTATTTCCTGTCATTTCTGTGTTTTTTTTCTAGTTCTGTGTTTCTGTATGTATTATTTCAGAACCAGTTAACCTTAAGAAATATAAATTCTTTTAAATAATGCACCCTCCTTGATAGTCTTCATTGTACTTTTTTTAAAAGTGTTTGCCTCTGTGACAGACCATGTCCGGTACAATCATGTAGGTGGTATCAAATTCTTAATCAAATGGAGCAATACTTTAATCCACCAGAGTGTTACCTTGGCTTTTTTAAAAGATATATGTAAAAGACTTGAACACAATTGCTTTTCTGTGACCAGCACTTTCTACAGTCAATCAGTCATATCCAGACCAAAAGCCATAACATATTTTTTAAAAAAGTTGACATAAGCGATACCAGACACAATAGCTTGGGTCCCAAGTTGTTCTGGGTAAATGGAAGACTCTTTTTTGCTCGCAGAAAGTGGCTTTCCCCTTTATCTTATTCCATTTTGCTTTGGAGAACATTGCCAACTCTGAAAAGCAATTTGTGGAAGTGTTATAAATTGCACAGAAGAACCATGCTTCCCCATCTTTGTTTCCAAACACAGAATTCCTATACATTACAGATGTGCTTCCCAAGACAATCATTAAGCATGTAAGAAAAGAAGTGTCCTATGGCACCGTAAACACCAATCAATGTATTACATTATAAACTTCTACTGGATGCATCCAGGATTTCATGGCAACAGATAGATAGATCTGGCTATCTATCTACCGAGCTATCTACTAGTCTGGCAGGATTGAGAGTACATATGTTCGTACTCCCAAACCTGTGTACTATGTTGGGATAAAGTTCTGGGAGTGTGGCTGTCTGAACTGCCAAATTAGCCTGGCTGCTGGCTGCTAGAGAAACTCAGCCCAGTAGTGTGTGGGAGGGGCTGGTGGCTGAGAGAAAAAGTTACATAAAGACAAGTACCTGTTGGTATTTAGTTTTGCAAAGAGCTGAGTCCCTTTGGCAGTCAGAGCATGTGACCATTTTGGGAGTGTTAATTCTCAGTGGAAGCTGAGTGAGAGGCAGAAGAGTCATTGATCCCTAGTAGAATCTGGTCAAAGAGTGTGACCTATATTAGGGTCTGAGCCTTTGGTGAGAGTCTAACCAAAGGGCTGTTTATGATATCTGTGTTTTCTATGTGAGCCTAAAGATATAAGTGAACTATCTGAAAAGTACACTAAAGAAACGTACCAACTTTGAACTGCATTTGAAATCTGAAACAGTATTTTATTTGGATTGTTATCTTAAGAAATATTGTGGTTTATTTTTGTAAATACTGACTCAGTTGAGTCGTATACAGTATTTAAGGTAACACAGAAAATACGCTAACATGAAGCTATCAAGTAGTTCTAAACAAACGTTGAAAACCCTCACCCTTTTACACAAAGGTGATGTTATAAGAGGGAAGGCAGAGCTGTGCGGTAAATGCATCTCATGAGATTGAGAACTGCCACCCCAGTCTGGGAGAAGTAAGGGCCTGTCACATAAATGTACATCGGAGATCCTGGATAACATTTCATGAATCAGATGAAGTGGACTGTAATCCATGAAAGTTTATGCCATAGCAAGCTTTTAGTCTTTATGATGCCAAAAGACTGTTGGTTTTGCTGCAGCTGAATAACGACGGCCTCTATCTGCATTTCTCCCTTCAGAGAAAAGCACTTTAAAAAAATTGAGTTGACCTGTGTTTAATAAAGGCTAGATTTCAGAATGGAAACAGATTTCTAGAAAAAAATTATAATCACCAGTTTAATGAAACACATTACTGTTATATATCATGGTTTTTAAGGGTTTTTTAAAATTATTATTTTAAACAGTGCTCCTCTGCCTTTTTGTAGCAATAGGTTTATACAGCTCTATGATCTTAAGATGTCATAAACAAGCTGAAGACTGTCAATTTTTCATTAGGAATATAGATAAACTTCAGTCAGAAAGGCACATAGCCCATTTGACTGCAATGTGAAGGTTTTTAGATACTGGTAGGATAAGTTATTAGAAATATTACCTGATATGGTGATGGTATAGTTGTCTCTCTTTCCATCCCTGCTTCCAGGCTCCAGCATAGGTATGTATTATTCAAAGGTTCTGAAAGCATTAAGGTTATTGGCAGAACCATCTTCTAAATTCTCTGTTGAGAAAGATCTTCATTGTCTTTTGTATTCCTGACTGCATACATTATTAAAATAGTCATGGAATTGAAAAATTATCCCATGCAGTGCTTTTGTGTGTATGTGCACACTGGAGCAAACGTTCCAAAAGTGTCTGTGTCCTTGAAGGGTTTAAGTGGGTTGTTTTTTTATGTTTTTGTGCTTAGGAGGTATTTTGGCCAACAAGCAAAACTGTTTCGATGACTTCCAGTGTGCAGCTGAGTATCTTATCAAAGCGGGATATACTTCTCCAAAGAAGCTGACTATTAATGGGGGTTCAAATGGAGGACTCTTAGTTGGTAAGAATAGTGTCTGGATGCTTCCTTTTTAAAAAAATGTTTACTTTTTTAACAGATTATGTGGATAGATTTAATATAAAATGATTTGTGGTATTAGGCAAGGGGTTTTTAAAAATATTGACCAGAATTCTACATGCACTACTTAATTACATAACTACCTAGTTGTATAGCTAAGTAGCATCTCTCAGCCCAGTCCAAGCCAATCTGAGGGAACACTCCTCTCCGCATCCAGCCAGCTGCCAGTGGATGGTAGCATTCGGGACACACTCCTTCCTTCCACAGTTCATCCAGCCTCTTGCTATGCTGCACTGAGGAAGGAAGCACCTTGATAGCACTTCTGTCTTTTCCACACAGCCCCAGCTGGCACGATCGTCATGTGAAAGAGGCCTATTACCAACTTTTTCCCCTGGTAATAGCATTCAGTGTGATCACAACAGCTAGGGACACAACAGGAGTGGGATCACAATGACTTCGTGCAGTGGCACATGTCGTGGACTGGCTTCAACAGGTCCCTGTGCTGGGATGGGGCTATAGTATGGAAATGGCCATCCTCTCCTAGAACACTGTAAGAGGTGGCAGAAGAGTTCCCCATGAGAACTAAGAGAACATACGGCACTGGACTTAATCACACCTAGAGAAGATCCAGCACAAACAATAGCATTTAAGCTAATAATTACTAATTTAAGCCTCACTGGTTATATTTTGAATATGGCTAAATCTGGATTCAAACCATAATCTCCATACCAGTGTCACAAGTCTGGCACATTTGAAACTGATTCAATATATCAAGCTAACAGACCTTCCCAAGCTTCCCCTTAAGACATTTAGACAAACTGATCTCTCCTGAGCATATGTCCACTTCTTTGTCTCTTGTCAAGCACTGAATTGTCAAATGAGCCATTAGCCCTCCCAATATCTCAGCACTGAGAAAGCCAGCATGGCTCAATGGTTTAAACACTGGACTACAACTCTGGAAACAGGTTTCAAATCCCATTCACCCACTGGGTGACCTTAGGCAAGTCACACTTTCTCTGCCTCAGAGGAAAGTAAAAGGCAAACCTCCTCTGAGCAAATCTTGCCAAGAAAACTCTGTTATAGATTCACTTTAGGTTTGCCACAAATCAGAAATAATTTGAAGACACACAAGAAAAACAATCCAAAACCATCTGCTTTGATGTACAGTTTTGGGCATCTGCCTACTGTATTTATCTCTGGATGTACGTTCAGCCCTACTTATGGTGCATACATTGGGATCAGAGGTAGTTACTTTTTTGGACTGTGCTACCCAGAATCCCTCAGCTAGAATGGTCAATGGTTTCTTCAGATAAAAAATGAATTGGACAGCAGCTTGTCCACTTAATTGTTTCAGGGGCTTTGCAAACATTTCATGGTGCATTCCCTGTTAAAAATCATTCCTTTACACTGGGAAATAGTTGTCTGCTTCTGGGGTTAAGTTTTATTTGGTACACCTGATTGCCAACAACTGAACATATCCGCAGAAGAAACTTAACTTCAGTGAGTCCACTTGTTTTGCATGTAGAGAAGCCCTAAGCTCAGAATTTGATGCATCCAGGTAAAAACAGAGGATAAATTCAACTCTCTTTCCCCTAAGAGTCTCAGTGTATCAGAACTAGAATAGATGGTACCGTACATTAAAAAGTAACCTCAGTGTGTTTTTTAAAAAATAAACCAAGTTTTACTAAATAAGGAATATTCTACAGTGGTGGGTGGCAAGGAGATGCTGTGCTTCTGTAACACATTCCACTCAGATCCCCAGAAATACCCTCCCTAATTCACTTTCATTTCTGCCATTCAGTGGTGTAGCTTGGTGCAAGCTGGGTAGGGGCGGGGGCGAGGTGATGGCACATGGGGCAGGGCAACAGCGTGCAGGGGCGGGGTGACAGAGTGCAGAGGTGGGGCAACAGCACAGCAGGCAGGCAGGGTACACCACCACCCTCGCCCCCCCATCTCTACACCACTGCTGCTGTTTGGAAGAAAGTCAGCCAGCGAGGATTTCTGGGGTTAGGAGTAGATGGACTGAGGTTCTGAATCCACACAAGACCAGCCCTCCAAGGCAACAGTGTCAGGCAGAAGATCCTGGTAATAGATATTTCCCATATGGTCTGTCCTGAAGCCCTAAATAAGTGTGTCATTCCTAGTTGTGGTAGAGGACTCTGACTCATTACCAGCAGTGAGGTAAGTTTTAACTGCCAGTATAGTCATCTTCAGTACACAAAACCAGAAAGAGGATGCCGTTTTGTCTGTTGCAACCAAATGTCTTGGGCAACCAAATGTCTTGGGCAATCCCCTGGCGATCCATGTTCTAACATTCATGCCTTAGTGTTAATCCTTACAGTTAAGACCTTCCTATGCCCCCAACACTTATACTATTGAATTAATACCCTACCTTTTTCAGGAAATGTTTCATTTGATGCCCAAACAACAAACTAATCTCTGTTCCTGTGCGGGTGCCTGTTTTTCAGATCATGCAACCTCTTGTTGCTGTTTTTAAAACTGTGTTAATTTGAAGTGGTAATTACTGCTTCAAGTATTAATATTAATATGACCTGGATTTGGTTTTTTTCCCCCCTCATTTTTCAAGCTGCTTGTGCCAATCAGCGTCCAGATCTATTTGGGTGTGTTATTGCTCAAGTGGGAGTGATGGACATGCTAAAGTTCCATAAGTTCACTATTGGTCATGCCTGGACTACAGACTTTGGCTGCTCTGATTATAAAGAACAGTTTGAATGGCTGTACAAGTAAGTGGCGGGTATCTTCTTGTTTTCTTGTACATCACACTCAAATATGTGGAATACATATGGAAACTGTATGTTTTTCTCTTTTACTTGAAATGAACGTTACCAAACTTATTTTAAAATGACAGTGAAGATCCAAAGGACATCTGTCTATGTATGATCTGTTGATTCAGCTATTGCTCACATTGAGACACGTCCAACTGCAACCTGGAGGAACATTGTATTTAAAGAGGAGAAGTTCCTTCCAGCAAATGCGTGGGCAACTGAGGCCTACACATCCCAGCTGGGCCTGGCAAAACGGGGGGGGGGCACTAGCAGCATTGTAAATCTGCTGATATTTGTACCATTTGATTTGATTTTTCCTAGAGAAGAAAAAACGTTCAAAACAATAATATTGAAACAACTGCAAAAGACAATGCAATGCTATTTGCTTTTCCCATTTCTTGATCCAGATAGCCTTCTCTTTGCCAGCACTGAGCCACCCATCTCAGTGGCACGGCCTGTTCCCCTCAGGGTGCATAACTTAAACCCTAAGATCACCCAAACTAGGTTTCAGCGTTCTTATAAGCCCAGGAGATTCTGCTGTTGAACAGTAGCATTATGTCTGTTTTTCAAAGATCAACCCAGTCTGTGTCCCTCTTACAGGTATTCCCCTCTTCATAATATCAAGATACCCGAAGGAGATGGAGTCCAGTATCCTGCCACCTTACTACTTACAGCTGACCACGATGACCGTGTGGTGCCTCTTCATTCCCTGAAGTTCATTGCCACTCTGCAGTATGTTGTAGGCCAAAGCCCCAAGCAAACCAATCCACTCCTAATTCATGTTGACACCAAGGCTGGCCACGGTGCTGGAAAACCAACGGCCAAAGTTATAGAGGAAGCATCTGACATGTATGCCTTTATAGCAAGATGCTTAAGTCTGGAATGGATAGAATAGCTCACTGTTGTCTCAGTTAAAAATCAAGGGCTTTAACAACATTTTAAAACAGTAGGAGCACTTGGTGTAGTACTTACATTTAAGAACTGCCACTCCCAACTTCCCGTGAAATTTTCTGCTTCTATTCAGTGTTTACCCATTTTAGGTTCAGTCATCTGTTTTAAGTAGCATGTTCCGATAAATAGGCTGAATGCAGATGATGCTGTTAACGTGAATTCTTAGACTCAGAGTTGGTGGTGGTGGTAATTATTCCGTATGACACAGTTTTAATGTATTTTTTCTCCTTGTAAACATATCTGGCTCACTTGTAATTAAATGTAAGTACTGTTCCAGTATAAACCGTCAACTTGTATTTTCTTTACAGCCACAAGAAATGCTGGGACTATTGCCAATATTTCTCCATTAAAATACCTATATTATAAATACAGTGTGATTTCAGGTTGTGTTGTCACTTCTTTTAAGGATCTGGATTTTGTGCAGCTTGCCTGGAGGTTACTGCACAGTGAAGCAGTATTATATGTACACACACATGCACACACACCTCTTCTTAACATCCGTTTTAAAACAATGCAGTGTACAGACTGTTGTATTTAAGCTGCTGCATGGAAAAGGTATTGTAATTTGAAATAAAATTAAGTACTAGTATTTGAATTAATGGGCTTCAAGTGGTAAAGAACCAAAGGAAGATCATACTGAATGAACTTACTTTTCTCTTGAAAACATTGATACTTTGAAGATTTTTCTTCCAGACACGCCACTATTTTCTGTTAAAGTCACCAGTGCCCAAGGAAATCAGCCTTTCCTTTTAATATAATGATTTTTTTTCATGTCTAATAAACTGTTATAATTGTTATTGATAATAGGAAATTTTTCCCCAATCTACTGTTAAAAAAATGTAGTGTCATCTTTATTTCAGAATATCATCTGGTTGAGACTGAGCTATAGCCCTTCCTACTACACAACACATTTATTGGAAAACCAAGGAAGCAAATATAAGAGTAAAAGAGGAAGAAGAATTAACACCTGCCATTTCTTTTGCTTTCTTTTATGCTTTTGGAAATAGATTTACAACGATGATGTTGAGAGTTTTAATCCAGCTTATCAACTCTGCTGGCTAAATGTGTGTAAGACATGTCTGAAGCTGCCCACAATGTGGCCATGTAAGATACACCAGTGTGACTGCATGAGCACCATACCAGTGTGTCTGCTTTGCCAACACAGTTCAATCTGCATAGCAGCTATAAAGGAATTGAGATGCATTCAGATCAGCAGAAGCACAAAAACAACCAGGAAGGGAGGCACTAGATACAAGGCAATGCCAGGAGAGAACCCGTACTCTCAGAGTGCCCGTGTTCATTACAACCAGCACAGTGTATACCAGGAAGGCTTGAAGCAGTTCAAGAAGGTCACGTTTCTCTTTGCTTCACACAAGATTAAGCAAAGTGATTACTCAGATTGCCCCAATGAAGGGATGTTATCTGAAATACATTGGATAAGTTTGGATCATCACAGAAGCTCTTGAGAAATGAGTTTGAGCCTTAACAGGAAGAAGAGCAGATAATATGACCTCATCTGATCATTTACCTTAAATTCTTGGTCAGCAATAGCCATATTGGAGGGATGGGGGTGAGAGAGGAGAAATGAAAGAAAGATATGGATTGATCCCTGGCTTCAAACATACTGCTGGCACCATAGAGAAGTACCTTAGCCATATAGTTACAGCAGCAAACTGATACACCATAGAGCAAGGGTTGGCAGAGTGCTACCCATGGGCTGCATGTGGCCTCTGAAGCCCCCTCCCAGTCCCCCAGAGGTCAACAAGCCCCTCCAAATTTTTAAAACTTCTGGGTGCAATTTCCAAGCAATTTTTTCCTAAAAATAGTGCAGAAAATCCCCCAAACATGCAAAAACATCCCCAATGGAGATAATCCTCCCAAAATCATCTCTACCCCCTAACTATCTCCATATTCCTTTGTAGTCCCCCTCAAAATAGTAACAAAGTGACACGACATCAATTCCTGTTCCTATTTTGAGAGGGAGTACAGGGGGAAATGCAAATATTTGGGCTTGCTAGGAGGGAGGGCTAGTCCATAGAAGGATATGCAAGAAACCTCCCTACCACACAATTGCCACCCCTGCCATAGACCATTTATCTTGACCCAGTCTGAAGAGCCATCCTATGGACCAGGAATACATGCTCTGCAGGATAACCCCCAGCCTGCTAAATCAGTTCAGAGTAGCTCCAATGATATTCTCTCTCTCCTCTCAGAATATTATTTTTTTATTTTGGATATTTCCATTATCACCTACCAGGTAGCTATTACAAAGTACTTATGTAATGTTATAACAAAAAGTTAATTGAATATTATGCAAAACAGACCTTGAAGAAATTTCCATTCCTTGCCTCCAGGCAAGATGGTTCCTCAGAAGCCTCTAGTGGCAGTTGGGAGGGTAGTGCAGGTGGAATCTGAGAAAACTGACTGAGCACAGTGTGGAGAGACCACTGGCCCTGATTCAGAGCTTAGAAAAGTTACTTTGAGAGACTAAAATTTCCAGAATCCCCATCTCCTGGGAATCTGGGAGTTGTAGTCCCCAAAAGACATGCCTGGGCTCTGCCTGATAGCATCATACTCCATGGCTTACTATCCCTCCCTGCATTAGAGGCCCATTCTGAAGCCAGTTAAGGAGATAATGGGATCTCTAGGAGCATCGGCACTACGTGAGTACAGCAGTCTGATACTGATTTAACTGCCATTGCATCATTCTGTGTAATTTTGGGCTTTATAGTTTGGTGGGATGCTCAAGAATTCTTTCCAAGCTAGCTCCAGTCCATTCCTCTTAATTGCAGCAGTATCTCTAGCAGATAATTTTGAGTACCCTACCAGACTACAAATCTGAAAAAGTCCATAGGATGACATCTTGACAGGTAAAGAGGCATCACAGTGTAGTACTGGATAATGTAGATACCTGCTCAGTCTACCATTCTGAAAACATAATCAGAAGTTCTTTTCAGGCATTCTGCTTCTCTGAGCAATCACTACTCAGAATAAATGAATGACCCTGAGTGTGCTTCCTGATCCCTCCCTAACAGGATCATAGGAACAGACATGCTCAAGTTCCTTGTGTCAGGCAGATTTATATAAATTACTCCATTTGGGTACAAAGTGCCTTTTCTCCCCTGAAGTTGTTTTTGTGTTGTTGTTTTTTTGGTGGAGAGGTCATTTGTTCTTGAGTTAAATTGTTGGAATTTTCTCCATAATGGCTTTGTGATTAGTGGAAAGGTCCACTGTTGCTGGGGGTGATAATGAAGACTGCCTCCAGAGAATTCTAAGTAGCTTATCAAACTACAGATCTCGTGATTGCATAAGATCCATTCATGTCAGTTTATTATAGTATCATAGAATCTTAAGAGCTGGAAGAGACCACAAGGGCCATTTATAGTCCCACTTCTTGCCATGCAGGAATAGCACTCCTGAAAGATACCTACTCCACTCCTGTTTAAAGTGCACCAAAGAAGATTGTCCACCACCCCTGAGGCAGTCTATTCCACTGTGGAACAATTCTTACAGAAAATAAATTCTTCCTAATGTGTAGATGGATTTAAATGGACAAGATTTCCTAATGTTTAGATGTAATTTAAATCCATTGGTTCTTGTTCTTTTGTTTGGAGTAGCAAAAAACAAGTTTGTTCCATCTTCTACATGAGATCCCTTCAGATATTTAGGGATGGCTATCATGTCACATCTCAGTCTTCTCCAAGCTAAACCTGTATGTGTGTGTGTGTCACCTCTTGTGTTATAGCGACCCCATGAATTTCATACTGTTTCCTTAGGCAAGGAATGCTGAGAGATGATTTTGCTAGTTCCTTCCTCTGAAATATATCCTGCAGCACCTGATATTCATTGACAGTTTCCCATCCAAGTACTAACCAGAGCCAACCCTGCTTAGTTTCCAAGATCAGACAGGATCTGATGATTTTAAGCAGCTTAGGCCATATCCAGCAACCTAAATTGTTCCTCATAAGGCTTCGTTTCCAGACTATTGATCATCTTGGTTGCCCTCCTCCAGACATGTTCCAGCTTGTCAATATCCTTCTTGAACTATGGTGCTCAGAACTGGACACAGTATTCCAGGTGAGGTCTGACCAAGGCAGAATGGAATGGCACTATAACTTACTTTGATCTGGATCCTACACTTCTGTTGAGGCAACCTGGAATGGCATTTGCTTATTTGGCCACTGGTTACTCATGTTTGGCTAGTGGTCCTCTGAGTTCCCCAAGATCTTTTTCACACACACATGTTAAAGTGGTATGAACCTTTTTTCATGCAGTTATGTTAACCTAAGTCTGTTCCTAATCTGTTCTGAAAGGATGCCAGGAGAGAATGTACTCTCTGAAGCTTCATTCTTTCATTGTGTGGCATCTTCCTTGCTACATGTTTCTACACAGTAGAGATTCCTACCTCTTCTCTTCCCTGTCTGGCAAAAGAGTCTTCCTCCTTGAAATCATTGTCTCTGTCCTCTCTGCCAGCTTCCTCCCTCAGAGCTGTTGGAAAGGAATCTGGGATCTAATTCATTACTTCTCTGTATTGTTTGAGTGAAAACTTAGCATCATTGGTATATGGGGAGCTGAAACTTGCTGTGCAATGCTGCCTTTGGCTCTTAATTGCTGATGCTTTCTGTCTGTCATTGTTGCTGTTATCTTTATTTGTATCCCACTTCTCCATCCTGGAAAAAACAAACTAGGAGTCAAGGTGGCTTGCAACTGAAATTACAATACGGCTAAAACATACATCAACATTAAAACTGACTTTAAAAACCAACATTTTAAAAATATGAAACCATAAGGCTAAAAAGTGATAAAAAGCAATTTAAAAAAGTGTGGTTAAAGCAATAAAAACAATACAGTGCCCTCTTAAAAACCCTTTCCTTAAAAACTTCCAGTTCTAATATTTTCTAGATTTCAAAAAAAAAAAAAAAAGTCTTGCCTGCTGAGGGAAGGAACTCAAGGATTCCCCTCCTAGTGACTAGGAAGGGAATCTATTCGAATATCTTGTCACATTGGCCCTTTTCGCACAGCATTTTCCATGCGAAAGAGGGCTGGAGTGTCACGTGTTTGTGAGGAGCGATCTGCATGATACACTCACAATCGCATGATGCTCCAGGGGCTGGCAGGCGCCAATCGCACACCTTTTCATTTTAGGCTAGAAGCTGAAAATGGTGCACGATCATGGATTGCTGCTGGGCCCCGCGCGTACTTACCTGGTGTGCAGAGCATCTGGAGCCACACCGGTTGCATTTGCTGCCCCAGCGCAACCTGGGAGACTCCCAGGCTGCGCTGCGGAAGGAAGAGGTGGGGCTCTCGCGTGAACAGGCAGCTTGTGTGGAGCCAAAGGACCCCAAGCGCGAAAGCTTCTCGCTGGAGGCTACTTGCGCAATCCCCGCACCCCAGCACCAGAAGAAAGTAAGGTGCGGAAAGGGCCAATAGATTGGAGTGAATACTTTGGATGTAGACCTGCAGCCCCTCAGGAATCCTGCCTTTATTTATTTTATATCCAGAACATCCAGGTCAATCACTAGCACTCTTAGCAACCAACTTGTCACAATCTATGCTACAAAACAGCAAAACTAGATGGCCACAAATCCCATAGACAACTGGATTAACAGTTTTCTAAACACGAAGATAATACATATTTTCCTCTCTGTATCATAAGCCATCTTTGTATACCTGCCAGCTGTCCCAATGTGGAAATAATAGTCCTGATTAATCCCCTGTTCTATTTTTTTTAGCTGCTTTTAAAGTGTCCCAGTTTCTTTCTCTTTCCAACTTCCCCCTTTGTCCTCAGCTTACTTCAGTTGCTGCAAATGGGATTAAATGCAAAAGTAGTTTGCTCTCATGTATACTTTTTTTCATCTGTGCAAGGTTGGAGGGCAGTGTCTTTGGCATTACTTTTTTTAAGAGAGAGCAAGGAGAGGTTGGAGACCTCACTTGGCTCCTTTGATCTTTTCCACAGGCTCAGGTGACCATTTATGATGTGGTTATACATGCATGCTGCTGCTAAGTTACCATTTGATGAATGGTCATTTCTATCACATACCAGCCAGCCAGCTGTGAAGTTCATTAGCCATTTTTTTCTGCTTATTGCCACAAACCAAGAGAAGGTTTTTGTTCTCTGTCTCCCCCGCCCCCAGGGGTCAGATGGCAGCACTGAAGTGAAGAGCACTACTTTGTACTTCACTAACCTTTTATACTTCCCGGTGTGAGACAGATGCTTGTCCTACTGATGTCAAATAACAAAATGCAATGCTGTAGGCTGTGTTCTCCTCCCTCTGGTTCTTCCTAGAGTTACTGAAAGAAAGCGTAGGTGCAGTAAGAACTGTTTTGATCTGTGAAAGGGAGCTTAGAATGTCTTCAGAGTCATTTGGTCAGAACCGTCTTCGTCATCTAAATTTTCTCAAAAATTGCTGTACATGGGCCAGCAGTCTTACCTAATGGATGGCAAAATTAACACTTTCCTGTAAGGCTGTCCCCGAGGGGTTGGAATAAAATACTGTAGTCTTTGAGGAAACAATTTCAGAGAAATTGTTGTTTATTGTTTCGTAGTTTTAAATGCCTTTATTGTGTAGAAGCTGGAGCATTTGACACAGTTCATCTCAGAAGAGGAGGGAAAAATACAACCAGAACACTGAAATAATGTAGGGGGTTGAAAAGGATACAAGCCTTGATGCTATGTTGATTAATATATTAAATGTGTGAATACATTCAATGTGGCTTTAAAAAATAAAATAGCTTCTGTGTAGCCTGGTCAGGTTTGAAATAATAGTGTGAGAGGTGGGTGTTAACTATGTCCCAGGCCCTTTCCGCATGACATTTCCCATGCGAAAGCGTGCCTGGAGCGTCGTGCGATTGTGAGGAGCAATCTGCATGATGCACTCACAATCGCATGATGTTCCAGGGGCCGGCAGGCGCCAATCACGCACCTTTTCATTTTCGGCTAGAAGCCAAAAATGGTGCATGATTGTCCATTGCTCCCGGGCCCCGCGTGCACTTACCTGGCGTGTGGAGCCTCCAGAGCCGCGCCAGTCACGCTTCCTGCCCCAGCACAGCCTGGGAAGGTCCCAGGCTGCACTGCGGAAGGAAGAGGTGGGGCACTCGCACAAGCAGGCAGCCCGTGTGGAGCTGAAGGACCCCGAATGCAAGAGCCTCTTGCCAGAGGCTGCTCGTGCAATCCGCACACCCCAGCACCGGAAAAAGGTAAGGTGCGAAAAGGGCCCCATACTATAATCTCCCATATGAATAGTTCTCCCCTGAAGCTGATATTTCTTCCAACAGAGAAGTTACTGGTAGCACAAATGGTAATTTCTCTGCTAGGAGGTTCACCGATAGATGGCTTTCATCAAAGCTACAGTACAGAAGGAAAGGCTTAATTCCTTCTCTCTTTTTCCATTCTGCAATTCCCATCTTCTCCACATGGTTGCTATTTCAACAAGACAAATGCACATACATATTTTACATATTGTTGCATTTCTGTAAAATGTTGCTGATGCATAATGGAGTCTGGCATCTTATGAGAGCAGACTAGGACTGCAGTTTGACATCAATATGGAGTGAACATAGGGAAACCTGAAGATTGACACTATCTGACTCTTTGACTAACCTCACTACATACTTGGGGCCCTTTCACACTATGTAATTATAGTGCTGTATTCCACCTTAACCACCATGGCAATCACCTATAAAATACAGGGATTTGCAGTTTAGGGAGCAGGATTCAGAATTCTCTGCCAGCAAGTTCATCTACTATCTCACCAACCTGCAAACACCAGAATTCTGTAGGATGCAGTTGAATATATTCAGTTAAAGCTAAATATAGCATTACAGTTGTGTGGTGTGAAAGGGCCCTTGGTCAGAGTCAAGACTGTGCATCCATTTGCTGTTTCCAGTACTGTGAGGCACTATGTTGCAAGGAATTTCATATAATTCATTCAGTTTTCATGCAGCTCTGCACAATGTGACTCTTGACTATTCCATCTGTATATCTGATGGCATCCAATCTTTGAGAATTTAAAAAAAGGCAGATACTACCAGCTATACAGATGGAACAGTCAGTAGCATAGTGGCTTGAATGTTGGACTAGGGCTCTAGAAGACCAAGGTTCAGATATCTATGGAAACCCACTGGGTGACCTTGGAGAAGTCGCACTTTATCAGCCTCAGAAGAAGGAAATGCCCTCTGAACAAATCTTGCCAAGAAAACTCTTTGATAGTGTCACCTTAGGGTTGCCATAACTTGGAAACAACTTGAAGGCACACAAAAATAACAACATTATAAGAACACTTTCCATATAGCTTTGCACATCTGAAATTGCTGGAGCTATGGAAAACAATGAAACCTCTCCCTATGGTAGCCATGAGTTTTCAAGACTCTTAGCTGTCTAAATAATTTCGAAAATCCTGAGCATTTGTGCAACAGAAACTGTTATTTTAATGCATATATAATACCAATAACATGAATGAATTCCACCACCCAAGAAGCCTTCTCTATTCTGGTTGAAATTCTGAATTTCATTCACCTAGAGAAGATGGAATTCAAGAGGTGAAACAATAAGCAAACAAGAGGAAACCGGTGATCTCTTTATTTTAAAGCAGATGATCGTTTATATTTAAAAAATTAATATAATGCTATCTTCTAGCATAGAGCTCTGCCTATTACTGCACACCCTTCTTATATTGGCTCAGCTTAGTGTTAATGTGCAATACCTGAAAACTGGAACAGCTCACTTTCTATTGGTTTAAAATTTCTGTTCCATCTTTTCACGTGAAATGCTTAAGTCAAATAATGTATTTCAGTAGTGTCTAAAAGAAAAAAAATATGTAAGATGTCAATTGGAGTGGTGAATCCATCCAACTTGTAGTCCAAACAGTAAAATGGTAAACCCCACCCCCAAATCAATCAGCACTTTGGGCGGTGTTTTTAAAGTTCAGACTAAAACCCAGAAGGGATTCAATGCCCAAGTGACCAATTCACTACCCATCACTGATAGAAAACATGGTTGGCACTGAAATCCTGTTTTGGGAAACTTTTGGTTATTGTTAACATAAACTATGTTCATACAAGCCCTCGACAGGGTTTTAGCTACACATATGCAGGGCTGTAATGGAGAGACTCACGTATATGAGTCCCATCAGATGAGAAGAAAGGTGGAGAAGCAGGCAAATTGATTACAGGAGTTCAGTAATTATTTTAGGCTATTCCAGTTCAGTGGGGTTTTTTTATCAATACACATATAGGAACCAGATATGGGGCCATTGAGGGTCAAAGCTTATGTCCATGCTCATGTTCTCCTCCAACACTTTAGCCCTACAGGAATAGAAGTGAACACCTCTATGAGGCTATTTTTCTTCTGTCCTCATCCCAGATTCTGCAACAATTAAAAAAAAGGATAGGCTGCTCCCTAGACCAAATGTGGGCAACTTGTGGCTGTCCAGATTGCATTAGATTGCAACTCCCAGCAATCCTCACCCTTGTCTACATTGGCTAGGGCTGCTGGAAGTTGTAATCCAAGAACATCTAAAGACTTCCCATTCCATCTTAGATGCATATATCCATTATTTTAGGCAAACAATAAAACTCCTCCAAGGCAGATTTCTACCTTCCCTTGAGTTTGAAATGTATGGTAACCATGGAGACTAGGAGTTTCCCACCTGTTCCTCTTCAAAGGATAATCCTGCACACTATCCAGACATTCAGAGCAGCTTCATTTAAGCCAGTGTTTGATAGCTGACAAGTGGTGTTATGATATGCACGCCTGAGCGATGCCAGAGAGTATGATTGTCTTTTCAAGTTGGTTGCTCTGATGAGCTGTTCTCAATCCCCACAAATACTACAACATAAGGTTCAGCCAAAGAAGTACGCTCTAAGGAAAAGCTGCCAACTCTTATGTCAAGTCTAATCACATTCCCATTCATGTACAAGCCTTTTGTATATTCATGATTTATTCTGAGCGGAGACCAGGATTCTCTGACATAGGCGTTTAAAAACAAGTTAGTCCACATGAGCAACGTAGGCTCTGGCAGTGCCTCGGGGCCATCCCAACCTTCAGAGAGAGGGAGGCAGCTGCCCCAGGCATCATGGGGTGTTGTGAAATGACACCCGTTAGTTACTTAGTTTGTTTTTATTCTATATGCACATGTGCACATACAACACCATTATCATTATGTTACTGTTATTACCATACATATATATGCTGGCTAGGATGAGGAACAATACTTCTGAGATTTTTTTGCCACATGTGGCAAAATAACACTTGGCTTTAGAATCCCTGAGCCATGACTGAGGTGGCTGAGGAGAGAGGGTGACCTTTGTTTCTCCACCTCAGGTCTTGGGTCAAACTAAGGCCACCAAATAATGACTGATTATTTGTTCCTGAGTCCTGGTATTATGCATTTTGATTTCAGCTGGCTCTTCAGAATCCCAGGCACAGATCTTCTGCATCATTTCCTCCATAATATTTTCTATTGAAGACACCAGGACTTTGGGACTTGCAGCAAGACCTTGTGCTGTATCCCCAAATTACGGTTCTCTCTTTGGTGTCCTTTACCCTAGACTGCCAGAAAGTCTTCCAGATAAACTACTATCCCTATCTGCCCTTTCAGTAGGCCAAATTGGGATCCTGGAAGCTTGGAACAGTTGCCTTTTTGGATTACAGCTCCCACAAACTCTAGACAGCATGGCCAGAAGAAGATTGCAATGTTCACTAAAAACATAGTGATGTCCATTACCTTAGATGGGGGGAGCAGGGTTCAAATGAACTACCACTCCCATTATCCCTCAGCACTGACCATGCAAGCAAAGGTAAACAGAAACTGGAATCCAACAACCTCTGGAGAGCCCATGGTTCCTCAGTCTTGACCTAGATACCTGTTCATAGATTAATGTCAGCTATATATATCTACCCTGTTTTAAAAGCAATAAACTATAAGTAGATCATCAGTGTTAAACTTCAGAACAAATCTAAACACCAGTTTATAAGGAAGTTCATTGGCATCTTACTATTCTTGTGGACAAAATGGTTAACAGAATACTGGACATGATGACCCTTTGGTCCCTGTGTTCTCATCTATATTTTTAATCCGTAATTAAGAATGAATAGTGTGAATCCCAAACTTTTCCCCACAGCTCATATCCAGTCCCTCCAGTGGGTGGAGAGTATTAGGATACGGCTGGAGTGCTCCTTTGCAAGGAGAGGTGAGGTTGGGGTTAAGATATCTGCCTCATGAACCTGGCTAGTCTCATTGAAAGGTCCTGGTTCCACTCACTGAAAACTCCACATCTGCTACCAATAATAGACCCACAAGTGACTTTTGATCCACCGAATCCATCTCTGCCTTAATTTTCAAGTCATGTCCATACTCCCTATGTGTCAGTCTTCTCCATTAAGTTTACCTAATTGTTTTCATCGACCTTCCAAAAAGCAAGTAGCAACTGCATTGTTATGTGCTATTTTGAGCTCAAGAAATTGCCTTGCTTCACTTCCCCATTTGTCTTAACAGCATTAACTGCTCTAATTGGTCTTGCATTAATCTGTTTTCACCTTGCCTACACTTTGAATTATTTTGACCATTATCACCTGAAATACTGGAATACCTGGTTCTTTGAGATATGAGCCTCCGGAGGTCAGGCAATTATCATTTACCCCCTGTGTTCCACGCATTAGGAGTTCATAATGCTTGAAGGAAATTTATAGAAGCCCAAGGTCATCTATTAACCTACCTATAGTGTGATCTGTGCTGTGCATTTGATCTGTAAGGATTGATCAACTTGGCAAGGGTAGTCCAGGTTAATTCTCTCTCATCCTACCTTTTAAACCGCTTTTAAAATGTCTGTTTCTCTCTCCTCCTTCCACTTTTCCTATTTGTCCTCAGCTTACTTTAATTGCTGTAGACTGAATTCAAAGTGCAAAGTAGTTTGTACTCAATTAATTCAGCAGGGGAGAGAGGATAGGATAGACTAGAATCTTGTCTTTCCCTGCAGACTTGGGGTAAATCAAACTGCTATAGCCACTCCCTAGCATGTGTATTCTTCTTCATTAATAACTTGTACCATCTTGACCGTCTTGACATTGCTGGGCCACACATATCCTGACTTTCACCTGTGAAATGTTGAAGGGTATGCAAACGGTCTCCCCTGCCCAGCTTTTCATTTATCTTTGTATCTCCTGATAGCTGTTGATCACATTTGTTGAAAAGTTATTCTTATGGGACTGAATGCAGAGGTACACAAACAAAAGTCTCCAGCTGTGAGTGTGTTACACCCCAAAGTAACCCTAAGAGATGGCCCCTGAATTGGCATGACTTCCCCCATATTGGATATTGGTTAGCAAAGTTGCAGTTAAAACAGCCTTGGTGTTGAATGGGAAAACCTTAACACTATACCGTCTCTGTCTGCTGAATGGGAACGTAGACAACGTCCTTTGGGCTAAAAGACTGACCTATTGTTCCGAATCACGTATCTCTAGGCAGACAATAGACTCGCTCCTGGAGACTGTTACACCCCAAACTACATTGATGAACTGTGCATAGCCAAACAAACAGCACCTATCAATTTGGAATTTTAAACCTATCAATCTCCTGGACTTTCCCTGGAAAAACAATACCAAGGAGGGGTCCTGATATTTGCCTAACATTATATCCCGCAATGATCGCTGATCCCACTTTGCTAGCCGATACCTGGCCTAAGGACAGAAATTGGCTATAAAAATCCTCACTTTCTGAGCCTCTTCAGAGTGCTTCCCAGACTGGACAAGGGCCCATTTCGCTGCTATCGAGGTATCCCACTCAAACCTCTGAGACACTGCTGAGAGCTAAATGCAACTCATGTCTCTGATCCTCCTCGAACCTCCGCTGCAGCCAGCCTTCCAGCCCCGGGATCCAGCTTCCCCTTGGTGTTTTACACCGAGCCTTCACTGATCTTCTCACTCTCCAGGAAGCCTAGACTAAGGTCCGTATGCCCTCTCTCCCATCTGCCTCTTGTTTTCCAACTTTATTTCTGCAGCCCTTGTATGATTGTTTTATTATTTGCTAGCATGTGTTGTGACCTTCTCTGTTAGTTTTAATAAAAATTACTCTAGATTGTTTCTCCAACTCCTGCGTGGTTCTGACCCCGTAGACATAGGGTTAAAGATCCCTTGCCCTGACCTCTCGCAAGCTCTGAGTTTCTCTGCTAATTCCCCCAATTTGAAGTTTGTTTGGATGTCCTTGAGATACCCCCAATTTTCAGGGTAACAAGTAGAAGGACTCTTTTTAACTTAGTCAATATCTGCATGTGAGAAAAAAGACATGACACCCCAAAATGCCCTCTTTGTGTAATATGTTAGTGTTCAAGAGGTTTTCTACAAGATCTTAAGATGCATGGTGGCCATGCACAATCACTTGCACAGGATCTACAATGGAACATTAGCCCATGGGAGACAAGTGGTCCCATGTCCATTTCTGAGGAACCCAGGATCCCTCAGGTTTTTGGGGAAAACTGAGATGTAGTTTCACCAAGTTTTTGGCTCCCTGTCTCATTTTAGACCCAGCAGAGCTCTTTTTTAAAAACAGAAAGTCAGCCGGGGGGCAAAAACATAGCAGTAGAGCCCCTTCATGTGTCCCTTGGGGAGTTATGTCCTTCCAAGGTCCCCAGAGAGCCAATGCAAGTGGGCAATGCAATTGCCCACCCCTAGATTAGAGAGGACTTGATGGTCTTACACATAATATGCTTCTAATTTATGAGATGAATCACAAAATATCTGTGTAAATAGTACATGGATTCCACTTAAGAGAAATTGCTATGGGCTAACACTTTTACAACACTCTGACCTTCTCTGTCGATACTGTGTTAGAACTGCAGGACAGTCTAATCATGCAGCAAACACAGTAATTTATGACTTTGCGCTTTACCCTGCTGGCCTGTTTAGTTCCTCTTGCTTCCTTCAGTTGGAACAGAGAGTAGTACTGGCATCAGAAACACTTTGGCCATGAAATCTTTAATCTGCTGTGTAAACACCTTTGTTATCGTATTTTGTGGCTGGACAAACAACATCAATCTTTATTAGTTCATCTTCCTTTTTTCTGCACATAAGTGGGCACATACAGAATAAGATTTGGCTCTAGCATTGATTCAGCTGCTAGAGCTGCTAATTTTCCTTTAAAAATTGTTTTGCTTCAGAGGTGTGAAAGCTTCCTAGGCTCCATTATGGATTCCTCCACTATGAGTCTCTCTCTCCTCCTCACCCCCATCCCAATCTTCATTATCACCTTCTTTGCTGCTGTACAAGTAAAACAGAACAAATTGTCCTGATTTTTTTCATTCCCGCACCCCACCTTCAACCTGTGGCTGAACTTACAGTCACAGAAAGTTGGGTTGGTGAAATTCAAAATATACTGGTATGCTTCTGCACTATTATGAATCAGAAGCAGTGATGATTGCACTATTATGTTTGACATTAAAATAAAGAAACACTAGCAACAGCTGTTGGCAAAGTGTTGGAGATCGCATAAGGACGCAGTCACACACTAGGGGGCTTCCAGATGGAGACTCCTCTGAGTGACAGGCATGCTGACTCAGCAGGCCTCATGCTGTCAGGTCTCTTGAGAAACAGCTTTGCTTACTGCCAGTCTGAAGATCCTGACAGAAATAGACTGGATGACACAGCAAGCAAGCCAGAAAAACAGCAAGTGTGGCACCACCCTCTGGGACTAGTTAGTGCATTTTCCGGAAGGCTTTCTTGACTGCCGCTTTGAAATATTTGATTGCTTTCATCCAGAAACCATGGAAAATAGTACAGGAGACAATGAAATGGTCTGTTGGCATAAGCCAACAGAGAAATGACTACTCACATATGTGGGTGGAAGCAATGATTTAGGAACATCTTTCCTGCAAGACATGTACTCTTTGGGAGTTGGTAGGTATGGTGGGTGAGCTCGTAGTATACAAGAGAGCTTGCCTGCTGCTATGTTTCCAGGCGCAAAAGTCAGGGGCAAAAGAGTCTGCAACTGAGCGTGATTAACATAGCTCTTATTGGCTACCACTGAAACCAGAAAATGACACTATTCTTCTATTTTTCTGGGCTTTGATTTAGAAATTATAACACATAGTATAAATGGGTCAAATGATTATTTAGTCCAGGACTGGGAAATGTGTGACCTTCCAGTTGTTGTATGTTAATTCCCATCAGCCTTCGCTATTACTTATCGCCTAATAGGACCGGTAGGAATTACAGTCCAACAACATCTGAAAGGCCATGTTACCCATTTCCGATCTAGTGCAACCTTCTATGCACCTGGGCCATTCATATAACCAGTTTGTGAATGTGTGCTCACTAAGTTTTCATCTAGATTGGCAATTTGTCCGGAACTGTCTCACACCATTTTGTACCCTCCAAAATTTCATATGGGGCATATGTAGCCAAGAAACATAAAAATACGGTCAAGATAGCAAAAATTATGGGTGAGGAGATCTTACAAGCTATGAGAAGCTGCACCAGTTTGCTTTTGCCTGAATCTACTGGGAAGGGTGAGATTCTGACCACTCCTCTCTTCTTCCACTTGCTGATTTGATTGGGTGCAAACTGCTTTTGTACTTTGAACTCAGTTTGCAGCAAATAAAGTAGGCTGTGGAGAAAAGAAGAAAGTGAGAGGAGTGAAGAGAAACTGGAGCATTTTGAAAGTGGCTGAAAAAGTGGTACTATAGAGGATTAATCAAGACTGTACTTCTCAAATCAGAACAGCTGGAGCATACACCATTTTGTGTTGCTTTCTATTGCCTATTGCTAATTCCCATATCCTAATGATTTCTTCCACCAGCATTGCACAACATTCTCTGTGCCCTAAATGTTTCCTTTTCCTTAAATAAAGTCAGATTCTTGAAAGCTTTACTACTAAAGCACTAGGTTCATAATGTGTCCTAAATGGGTAGGGTTCACTCAGGTTCTCCAAGGCCAGATGCTGAACAATAGCAGTATAACTCATGAAGTACTCAGTTTATCCCTGCAGTAAGTAACTGTAACCCTTCAGTTTTTTTAGCCTAAAATGCCCATCAACCTGACTCAATGTAGTCATGTTACTGTGGTCCAGGCCTACCCAGAGATAGCACTTGATATTGTTTTGATATCAAACCATTTGGCTTTCCTCTGTCACCCCGCTCCACGTGTTTGCGAGGCCTCCGGACAAGCACGTAAACAGGCGTGGCCGATAATTGCTGGACAATCCATTCCCCACCTAGGCAGGCTGAACAGAGCCGGTTCGTCGCTTCAGGGACCTCTCCGGCAAACACCATTTTGCTTATGCGCGATACTAACAAAGGTGCCCTGCCCCGAGCAGGTAACCTGACAAAGCTGTACTAAGTGCTCCGCATTTGCATACTGGATACACTATTGTTGCTTCGGTTTTAAGCCCATCATGCTAAACTCTGACCTTTCCAAAGCCTTGTCCCGCTCCAAACTCGCATTGTTCTCACCGAGTAAGGTATGGTCTGCAGTCACAATTCACCCTATATAAACCCCCAATTCCGAGACCACCTCGAATCGCTCCGGACTTTCATCCCGCCTTGCTGCCGCTCTGTCTGGCGAGCTTCTTCAGCGAACCGCGCTGAGCTTCTCCCCTACACCCCAACAAACTCCATCTTCATATCTCTCCGGGACTACGAGACAGGTTTCGTATCACCGATTCCCTCCGAAAATCCCTATTTCCAATTCTTTAGTTAGCTGTGTGACTGTGTGGTTTTTTGTGTTTGTCTGTGCTTAATAAAACATCGTTTTTGCCATTTTAAACCGTCTGACTGCTTGACTGACCTGACCCGGTAGACGCTGGGTTGCAAGATCCTGCTAAGTTACCCTGCCTCTCGCTAGCTTTAGTGAGTGCTCCAGCTAATTTTTCCCAAAGTTGTCGTTGTTGTTTCGTTATTTGGGCGCCCCTCCCGGGACCCCCAGGGAACAGGGTAACAGTCAATTATAAGGAATGATGGGAGTGGGAGTCGAAGAAACACCTGAGGGCTATGACTGCATTGCTATTATGCGCTATGCTTTCATAGTCTTGTTCTGTGGTACTGTACTCTTTGGGGGCCATTTTGTTTTCTATTCTGTGTCTTGAACCAATTATTCTCCAATATTGTTATACATAGTTGAGCAAACATGAATTGCAGCAGCAAAGCAATACTCATACCATAACACATATGAAGGTAACTCATTCTGGGATTTGTTCATCTAATTCAGTATTGTCTGCTCTGACCTGTGAAAGGATGTGCAAGATGGCAGGCAGCAGTTTCTCCCAGCCCTGCTAGATTCCTTCAGCTAAAGATGCCAGAATATTAGAACCTGGACCTCTATGTGCAAAGAATATGCTTTGAAAGTGAACAGGAGGAAGAGGAAGAGGAAATTTATTGCATTAGTCCCTGGGCCATAGCAAGTTAAAATGAAATAACAGGATTTGCATAAAGATAATGAAGCTGTTAAGATTAATAAAATTAGACAATAACATATATACACATACCTTCCATGCACATAGGTGTGTTCTAACTGTAGATTCATAAACTGCAGATTCTAAGGATGCTCAGATGTGGAGTATTTTGTTCTTATTGAATCACAGCTACCCTGAGGTTTTGTTAGGGGAAGTTTTTTATTCCTACCATAATATTGCTAGGATTGTATTATTGCTCCAGCAATAGAAGCTTGCAGTTGAATGACTGTTCCTTACATATTTAATCAATGCCACTTACCAGAACCTTTGCCCTGAAGATGGAAGGCATTATCTTAAACTTCATTCATAATGAATAAAGTGCATTGACAAGGAAATGTGAGATGACAGTTTTAGAGAGGATAGAGATTTTCCCCAAATTTACATTCAGCTCCAGTTCAATAGTCTTTGCTTATTATTAACCTTTAAATATTTCAGAAAAGTGGTATTCTCAAGCTCCATGTTTATGAAATCATAAAATTCGAATGTAAACTATGTTGCCGCTCTTCTAATCCCTCTTGTTTTAGTTCAGCAACAATGATCCGTATGTAGAAAACTTTCATATCCTCTCCGTGCTCCAGGCCCAAGAAAATGGAAGATCCCCTATTTACTCTGAATCTAACATCCACGTCCACATGCGTGCTTTTCTTTGATGGACTGGACATTAACAATGTGATGTGGCAGCTAAAAAAGCTAGTGTGATACCAGGCTGTATCAATAGGAGGATAGTGTCTAGGTCAAGGGAAGTAATAGTAGCACTCTATTCTGCTTAGTCAAACCTCACCTGGAACCCTGTATCTAGTTCTGAGCACCACATTTCAAGGATATTGATAAGCTGAACCGAATTCCAGAGAAGGGTTACCAACATGGTAAAAGGCCTGGAAACCATGACCTATGAGGAATGGCTTGAGCATCTGGATATGTTTAGCCTGTCTTAAAAGGCTAAGAGGCGACATGGTAGCCATGTGTAAATATTTGAAAGGCTGTCATATTGAAAATGGGGCAAACTTTTTTTCTGCTGCTTCGGAGACAAGAACACAGAGCAATGGCTTCAAACTACATTAGGAAGAACTTCCTGAGAATAAAAGCAGTTAGACGGTGGAATATGCTGCCACAGAGTGTGGGAGAGTCTCCTTTGGAGGCTTTTTAATAGAAGTTGGGTGACCATCTGTTGGGAGTGCTTTGATTGTGTATTCTTGCATGGCATGAGATTGGAGTGGATGGCCCTTGTGAACTCTCCCAAATCTATAGTTCTATCATTCTGTGATTTTATGGTTACAGGGAGTGCATTTTACTTCAATAAATCTATTTTTAAGTCCCACAAGGGGATTTCCTAAGAGCTATTTGCCTTAGCAATTAAATTTACACATTTTGATGACCAATTACAATACCTGCACATTAAATAAAAAAATGGGTAACAGCATACAGGTAGCAACCATTCTACTTTCACGATTTGAGGGAACATCTCTTCTAAATATGTGCTTAATATTATATATGATATAACCAGGCGCAGGCATGTATTGAGGGTTGGAGGACAATTATCTGTTCCTCAACCAGCATGAGCTGCATCAGGACCATTAACTGCAACTGGAAGTGATTTTTGTGGTCACTCCTGCTCACCTTTTTCTTTGATATTTTTGCTATTTGGGAGCACCCCAAAGTGGCATTTGAGGGAAAATCAAATCCTCTAGACTATTTTCTGGCTCAAAATAGCTATGTTTCTTGCTTGATATTATTAAAATTGAGGTTTGGGAGTAGATGGAGGTGGACCTAGGAGCCCAAGGGCCCAATGGGACTCCCAGAGATCATATGTAGCTTATGGGCGACATGACTGCTACCTCTGATCTGCATAGCAGCAGATAATGATGCCAAATATTAACAATGCTCCTAATTTTCTGCTTGGTAATTATGTACTGAAAGTAATGCCTGTCAAGTCATAACTCTTTTATTAACATGTGCAACGACATAGCTGTGTAAAGTAACTCTTTATCTACAACATAGTACTACTCAAAATAGTCTCCACCAGAGGTGATACGTTTGGACCACCTTTGAATCCACTCATCAAATTGACTTGGGAAAAACTCTTTTGGGCATTCCCTGGTCCAGCATCTGATAGCATCTTCCACTTCACCTACATCATCAAAGTGCCGTCACCAAATACTTTCTTTCATGTGACATGACAAAGAAGCATGGGGTCAAGCACGCTTGTGGTGTAATTGGATTACATTCTGCTGTTTCTGTGGCCTATTCTTACATATAGTTTCTCAAAGTTTCTGGAGTGATGCAGTGTAGCAGCCACTATTCATTGTCATCACATACTCCAGGAAATCAAGCAAAATCTCCCCCTTGTCATCCCAGAAGACATTAACCATAATCTTCTGTGCAGAGTGCTGGCTTTTGAATTTCTTTGATCTAGGGAGGTGGAATGGTGTCACTCCATGGACTGATTCTTGGTCTCTGGGTCATACAGGTATGTCCAGGTCTCATAATGAGTGCAAATATTCCTCCCCAAAAAAGGTGTCCTTGTGGGCTTTAATGGTGCCAACAGTTCCAAACACACATGCAGTCTCTTCTCTTTAAAATCTGCTGTTAATGGATGAAGAACCCACTTGGCACATACTTTTCAGTATCCAATATTGTGGATAATCTGCTCAACAGCATTGTGACCACAACCAAGTTCCCCAACAATCTCTCAGAAAGTCGTATGCTAATCTGCACAAACCATGTTGTTCACCCTGTTTTGGTTTTCATGAATCACTGCTGTAGGTGGCCTTCCATTACATGGTTTCTCTTCAGCTTTAAACTTCCTTAAACTTTTCCACTGATCTTTGCACTGATCTTCAACAATTGTTGCATCATCTCACACATTTCTGAGCCTTCTGTAGATGTCGGCTACAACCTTCTTTCATCAAGAACTTGATGACTGCTCTTTGTTTCTGGTTCATATCCATGGTTATACAACACCTAAAAATACAGTAAATACGTCAGTCATGCAGTAAGAATTACTCTAGCATGACTCTATCTGGCAATGTAATAGCTTCACATTTGGGTTAATAGTTTCAGAGAAAATGACACATATATGTATTGTTTTCAGTATTCATTGCATTAGGATATATCTGTTTTATTGGTGTCCTTCAGATGTGTTGGATTACAGTTCCTGACTCCCAGACATCACAATCATTTCTGGATTGATGGGAGCTGTAGTCTACACACATGTGGAGATCACCAGGCTTTCTCTAATTCCTCTGCTAAATAAGGTTTTCAGGTTTCAACAGAACTAAAAATTGAAGGGGGAAGGTTAAATAGTAACCCTGCTTTCAAACTGCATTCCGATCTTTCAAACAGATAAACTTTGTCCCTGCCTATGGTTTTAAATAGATTTTCCGTATCTTACTTTAAATGTTTAAAACAGCAAGTTAGCCCAGACTGCATCTTCACTAGCACTCTTATATGTCACACTGTCTTATATGTCACACTGTTTCTTTTTTGACCTTTAGTGGCTTGGCAGAAATCTCATGCATTTCCCATGTGTACATGTTTTTATCTATCTATCTATCTATCTATCTATCTATCTATCTATCTATCTATCTATCATCTATCTATCGGAATTACTGAATAAGTTTACACAAACGAAAAACAAAAATGAACACTAAATGTGAGCAATTCTCAAATCATAGCTTGTATCCAATAATTAGTTCCAGCAGAGCAGATCCGTTGAATCAAAGAGAATCTGGATAGTCAATGTTTATGTATGTGCTGTCAATGGAATGAGTCTACTCCAGTTAGGGCTCTGAATTAGATTTAGGCTTTTGTGTTTATATTTTGATTTGTAGCATGCTTTTCTGTTTAAAGGTTTAAAATGTTCAGTAAAATAATACTAAAAATGGCTTTGTCTGGTTTCTCTTTTATTCAGATGGATTGCTAGTACTAAACTGCTCAACAGACTTTGCTCATCTGGTTAGCAACAAATTTAATAGAGTGGAAAAATTGTGTTTCATGCAGTTCTTTATCCTTGCACATGATATTGTCTGTTGTGCTTTGCTCACTTTCCAGCTCTAGTACTGAAATGATGATGTGATTCATAATATGCCGTAGCTGGGAGAGAAACTGCCCTACATAATTTCAGTCTTCTAAGATAAGCTTATGGTTTGCTATGCTTGCAGATGAATATTCCACCATAAAAGGTTCCAGTAGTGCCATCAATTGAGAAGACAGCTATATTCCTGTATATCATAAATTATTCTCTCTCAAATATTTCTAAGTCATTTATATGTGAATATATATATACAGTATTCCTTTGTACCTTTAAACGGGCAGGCAGGCAGACAATAGTGAATTTCAGGAGACAGTCATACTTACCTGAAAATACAATTTTATTAAGACTTAACTGCATATACCCTTTCGCAAATCATGGATTACATGTTTAACTTAAAAAAAAAAGCTTAAAATTAAATGTTAGTCCCAACTAGAGCGGATCCACTGAATTAATGGAGCTTACAGAAATGTTGATTTACCAAATCCCCACTTATCTACTCTAACTAGGATCAGTAACAATTCAACTCAATTTAGGCCAGACGGTCTTTTGGCACATTAAAGACAAACATTTGTTTAAATTTTTGTTGTCTACAGAATGTTTGTGCTAAATAAATCTTGTTACAAGACTCCTGGGAGGGTGTTGCAACAGATTAACAAGGTTTGTTATTGTATGCCTTCGAGTCATTTCCAACAGTGACCCTTAGGCAAACCTATAATGGGCTTTTCTTGGCAACATTTGTCCAGTAGGAGTTTGCCAACATCCTTCTCAGAGGTTGAGAGAGTATGACTTGCCTAATATCATGCAGTGGCCAAGCAGGGATTCCAACCCTAGTCTCTCGGAGTCCTAGTCCACCACATAAGTTACCACACCATGCTAGCTACTCCCTTGGAAAACCTGTTTAATTTATTGTTCTCATCATTGTATATGGAACTGAAAATATTATTCAATCAGTTTGCAAGTTGAATGGATTCATATTATCATCCATTGCAGGATGAGCCCCTTGCTACCTGCTCCACTGGTACATCACAGGCCATTTATGTGTAATGTCTTTGCACAAGATATGGCTAGCAATTTTGCCGGTAATTATTGGGATACCTCAGGTAGTCCTTCTGGCTTTATTAATGTTCTTCTATAGGGAAAAAAAACCCCAATCTCACAATGTGGACAGACAATATTTTATCTGACAAGGCCTTTACCTTCTCTCTGACTACCTCAGGTCCACAAAATTATAGCAGCTTGATATCACTTTGAGAGGAATATTTGGGTCATGTTCTAAACCACCTAAACCACACCCCCAAACTTGTACAGATGCTGTAGTTTAGCTTTCCCTCCTACAACCTCCTCCCAAGCCACTTGTTGCAACTGAAAACCATCTAAAAATGGTAAATAGGAGAAACACAATACACCAGTGTGGCCTATAGAGAGGACATCAGAGTGAAAGAGGCATGGATCCCTCTCTGGGAGAAAGGAGGCATACAAATGCAACAAACAAGCAAACAAACAAACAAGGCTTCTTCCCTCATGTACAGTTGCCCACCTGTATTCTGAGATAATGCATTAAAAAAATTAATGCCAACATAAAATGCCTAATTTCTGATTTTGGGGCACTGGGTTGCCTCATTTGTGCATAAACCCCACCCTATTTGCTACCCCTTGATTATTTGGTATTGAGATTGGGTGACCGATGGTGACACCCACTTGCATGTGAAGACAAACGATCATAAATCAGTACCATGTATATAAATTTGCTCTCAACTCAGAAATCTTTTCCACTAGATCCAGTTCTCAAATTTCACCAGTAGTCTTCATGTATTAAGTCCTGAAGTGCACCTGCCTTCAATAACTGAAAGCTGAGAGAGCAGAAAGCAGTGTTTTTGAGGTGCAATAAAAATTTTACCCATCATTCCTTGATGAATGTTCTGTTGCTAGTATTTTAAACTTTTTATTTAAAAAAAAATAGCTTCTAATTTAAAATGATCGATGTGAATTAAGTGGCATTATTATAATGTTAAAACATGTATGAATTAATAGATCCTGTTAGCTTTCTTTTGTGGGATGTTTATTGCCAGAAAAATTACTATCCTGTATTTTCTTGCCTCACAGTCACAGAGTCATGGAAACAGCAGTGGCATGCCCATTATCTCAGTAAGCTCAACTCCCTTGGATACTCTGCTAAATGCTAGTCAATTTGGGACTATTTTCACCCACACAATTTGGAGGGAGACAGCAGCCCTGCTGGGAGGCACATGTAGTATGTGGGAGACAATTACTTCATCTCTGGCCTAGAACATTATTGTAAAATATAGCATCTGTTAATGGATTTGCTGTGTTCACATTAATCTTCAGAAGAATTTTCAAAATATTTTAGGTTTATACTTTAGTAAAACAAACAAAGAAGAAAAATCCATTGATAACTTTGGCTTAGGATCACCATAAGTTGGAAATGATTTAAAGGCACACAACAACAGCAGCAGCAGCAACAACAACAACAACAAATGGCTCAGCCTCTGTATGAGCTGAGTTTCTATTAACTGTGTTCTGTATCTGGAAAAGTGTATGTCAGTCATTTACTCTAATCCTCTACACACACAGTGGTCAGAATTCTGTATGGCTCAGAATAAAATAGTCTAGCTGGCACTTCACATTAACAGATTAAGCATTTGCAAATTTGATTATTTGTGGATTACTGTATCATTCGCCATCTGCTAGATTTGCTGCAGAACCACTGCAGTGCCCCCGGTGACCATGCTCTCTCTGGTAGAGAACATGAGAGGTTAGAGAAGTGTCTGGCTATGTCCCTGTAGCTAGATGCAAACTGATTATGTCATTCAAAGAGGTCAGCCAGGCTCACCCAGAGGTCTCAGAGGATGATTTATTAATTTTCTGTCTAGTTATGGGGACATAGTCACACATTTCTCTGATTCCCCACCCATTCTGATTCGCCACAGAATGCATGGGGAGAAGACTGCAGTGGCTCTATGATAAGTCAGGGGAGGGGGGGCTTTGGTCATGGGTCACTGTAAAGGGAGGAAAGGAATACCAACCTCTGCTCTGACCTGTATATATTATATTTTTACTCTTATGTTTCTATCACAGTGGTGCCACCTGCTAAGCTATTGGGCTGCTTATTCTGCATAGAAGTAAACTAAAACATTTAGCTTTCGATCCCATTCCTAAGTAATTTAAACAGGAGACTGGATCTGCCATGAAATGAACAGCCCCATATTAAGGTCTTGGATGTTAAAACTGGTTGCTATATGGCAGTTAATCATGATGCTAATTAGTATTATAAGTAATGAAAGAAGCCCTTTCTGGATCCACTGATTTGTAAAAAGATGACTAAATAAATAAGAGTCCAGAACTCAAGATTTTGTTTAAAAGGTTTTCACCCAGTCACACTAATCCTCAGTGGACAGGAAGTGGCAACAATTATTCCTTCTTTATATTCCCTGAGACATCTTCCAGACAGCCTGTAGGTACAATCTAGGCTAACATAATACTGTCAGATCAGTTTATGGCATCTGAAACCCACTGTGGAAAGAGACGGAGAAACGCATGCAAACACAAGCTGAAATTAAGCACTGAAGAAGTTATATTCCCTACTGTTTAGCGTGGAATAGGCAGGGATAGTACTTAGTCAGATGAGCAGGACAGAGCCTATGGTTTCTGAAGGCCTTACTGTGTCAAATCCTAGTGTGTCCTTTATCTGTTTTCCTCCACAACTCAGTGGGGAAAGTGGATTCTAGATGGAGAAAACAATGAACTGTCTTACCAGTGAAGAGCTGTGAGGATGTTCTTGTTGCTTTCTCAGTCTTTCTCATTCCTTTTTCAAATTCTCTGTCTCGGAGAGGGAGTAGTATGTCCCTCGCCCAGATTCTCCCTGGTAATTTAGTCTAGCGGCCTTGTGGTTAGCTGTAAAAGTGGCCTCATACTGTCTGAGTTATAAATTATGGCTGATATTTTGTTTTGAAGTTAAGGATTTGTAACCTAGAGTTAGGGATTTGTAACTGCCCTATATTCAGTAAGACCATGTAGTCTTATTGTAAGACTGTGTAAATATCCCCCCAGCCCACTTTACCAGCCAACGGCTACATCAAACAAAGTTCAGCTATAGATCATGCTGCAAGGAAGATGACATTTCCAGTCCTCTTCCTGCCAATGAGCGAGGCTGTAACAATCAGAAGCAGCACCCCTGCCACGAATCCTTGTCGCAGCCTTGCTAACTTGGGACAGGGGCTGGAAACATCATCCGCCTTGAGCCCTTATCAGCAGCAGAACAGATCTCCCTTGCTCACTGCAGCTGCTAGCTGTTAAGGTGGACTACTGGGATCAGGCCAGGAGATGTTACTTTGTTGCACACTTGGAAATAGGTAACTGGTGTAGAATATCGGTATCTATTTCCAGGAACCTGAAGTCCCTGTAAAATAGCTTCCCATGTATTTCTGGCAGTGGTAGCTGGTGACTTCCATGTCACAGGGGTGGTGAACACATGCCAGATTTTAATCCAAATGTTAAAAGAGCTATCCAGGGTGCTGTACCTATTGGACATAAAGTTCAGCATGTTGGATACCTCAGAGTGATGAAAGTGTACCCTGTGGGCCACATGTGACCTTTGGACTCTGCTTGTTCATCCATGCAGCTCTCTGCCTTCAATGTCCCCTTAATTCTGTTTTTAAAAATGTAACAATTTTCATTCATTTATATTTTTTTTGCCCAAAAACTGCACCCCAAACCCCACAACATAAGATCAAATGCACAAAAATATATCCTTGACTCCATCCCAGAACCCTCGATCCCTAAAACACCTCTGTTTTCCCTCTGCTTCTCTTCCAAACTGGTAACTGGAAGTGATGTGACATCTCTTCTGGTTTCCATTTTGGAGGGAAGAAAGAGTGAAACAAATATATTTGGGGGCAGCCTGCTTGGGGATCAGGGTGTAAAATTAGCCCCTGCTCTTCATGCAGTTGACCACTCCAGGACAGCTCGTTTAAAATTTGTACCTGGAGCAGCCTCTGGTCAGCTAGAATGGCCCACTGTCATGGAAGCCACCAGCTGCCACTGATGACTGCAAAAAATGTCCTATGAGTGACATACATAAGTATAATTCCACCTTAAGTTTGTGTTTTGTTTTTTTTTGCTTGTTTCCTTTTCCTTTTCTTTTCTTCTTCTTCTTCTTCTTCTTTTTTTTACCATTATAAAGATTGGTATTCTCTTCCTTCCTCTACAACAATGAAAACTCCCCCCCCCGCGCCAAAAAAAACCCCTTAACTATATTGCTATGATAATCATCCTAATAGCCATTCGGTGGCTGATGGAGAGAAGAAGAGATTGAAGATGCATCTGGCTATCTTTCCATAGCCAGATTCAAACTGATGGCATCATCTACTGAAATTTCTGGAACACCTCAGTGGATCTTGGCAGAAGATTCCTTGGTCTTCACCTGCTTATAGGAATAGAGGCAGATGCTTTTCCAAATCCTTTTGGGACAGAATGGTCATGGGAACTATCACAGCAACAGTTTCAGGAAGCTATAGAGAAATTCCGCATGGGGAACTTTTAGAGTATGTGTGACCATGTAGGATCTTGGCCTACGTCTATAAAGTATGCTTGAAAGGCCTGGATTGTGCCACTTCTATAGTAAGAGATAACATTATGTAAATATTTGAAAGTTGTGCAATCTTATGTACATTTAGCTCAGAGCAAGCCACACCAAACATAGGGGGACTTTCCATTTGGTAAACATTCTAAGGTTAGCATTGCATAGGTTCCAAGGCATGTGTGAAGCTGGAAAAGTCACCATGTGATACTGGGATGTATATTCCAGCCTGTTAGGATGTATATTCCAGCCTGTTATTAATTTTAGCTGTTAATTCATCTTCGCTGCCACCACCCATTGAATTCTGAATACCTGGACAGTACAATGGGACTCTGTCCATTACATTTCAATCCCTAAGCTTAAGGATCTCCTTTTTCCCCAGTCTATCTAGCATTGGCGTGGGAAGGAGAGAAACAGGGTCTTTTACAGAAAGTATTTATTAAAGGTATGCAAATGAACAAGGCAAATTAACACACATGGGAAGCCCCCTCCTCCCAGGCACGCTTAGTTACAAGTAGTTACAAAAGAACAGATATAAAAGCACAGATACATTCTTTAGATCAGCCAGCCTCCAAAATAACAGAAAAGTCCCTAATGTGACTAACTACTTTAGTCTAGTACTCACAGATGGTTCTCAGGCTTAGATGCTCTAAAAGGAAGGGGCCGCGAGGCGAGGCCTGCAGCCTGCTACTGGCAGTTCCTTTCTTGTTTCTTTATTGTCCCTTTGTTATCTCTCAGCCACATGGCCTCGCAAGAAGTTTTATAACTTCTCCTTGGAAGCATCTGGAAGCATCCTGAAGATGCTCACCTCTTTCCTTTTTGATTGGTCAAGTCTCACCCTGTGACCTATGATGCTGACCCACATGACCTATGATGTAATCTAATCCCCAACACCTCATTAACCCTTGGTTTACCTGAAGAGGGAAGTTTCCCCCTTTAGCTAAGTCTAGATAATGGGATATTTATAAGTGGTTCTAGGGTACAGATTTGCCTCAAAATTCTATACTACACAGACTAGCACTGTGTCTCTCCTTGGCTGAGACATCAAAAGGAAATGCATGGGTTGGATTTAAACAAAGTGATTCCTCATGAATGGCACAGATATGTGTTGTCTGTATGTGCCTAGTCTAGCAGTTCTTGTTAAATCTACCTGTGTGTGGTATCCTATTCCTACCCACTGATTTTATTTCCCTCTGACTAATCTAACTACCTAACTGGAGTAAGATCTTACTGTTGTTTTTTCCACCAGTATAGTTTATGGTTAGAAACATCTGAAGCTGACAGAATATATTCCATCCACAGGGCCAGCTACATATAGCTTAGTAGGCATTTTGTTTAAAGCTTCTCTAAAAGTTTACAAATCATTTTTGTCTTTACTATAAGTCTATGTGAGTGTTTTGGGTTGTTTTTTTTTTAACATACATCAAGGGAATAACTACCTCACTGATGAATTCATGAATGTGAGAACTGTCCTTGCTTGAAAGCTTTCCCTTTTTGTCTTCACTGATGCTTCAAAAGAAAAGATTAAGGATGATTTGAAAGCTTCAAGTCAAATGCTCTATCAGTCCTATCAGCTATATATATCTAGCTGGCACTGTGGAATATCTCCTTACATCCCTCACTGTGGGTTTTACCCCCTCACAACCATCTGTCAACAAATATCAACATGGCAAGATAGTTGTTCTCCATACATTCTGTAGCACCAATATTATCATCATGAATATAAATTAAAATGTTTTCATGCTTGCTGCTCTTTACTTTCTTCCTTATGCTTCCAGATGCTCACAAATGCACAATGATTAGGCAGCTTGACACAGTTTATGGCAAAATGTGATTACGTCCCCATATATTTTTCTGCATAAACAAATATCTGGCAAGGATCTATTAAGAACGGTTAGTAGATGGGTGGTTTTTTTTTGTTTTTGTTTTAATGAAAATTCCCTTCACTGAAATATGATTACCTTTAACAGAGACTGCAAAGAACAGGAAATATCTTGTAAAAATAATGCTGTGAATTGGTTGTCTGGTTAATGTGAATGGGCCAGTTACTATGGTTTTGCCTAAAGCAGTGTCTGATTACATTCAGAGATTTAGCAAAAGACTGCTAATGTATAGTCCTTTGAATTTCTTGGAGTAAATACTGCAAGAAGAAGAGAGATCATGAGCGAGGGAGGCAGAAATAGAGGGACAGACAAATTGATGTCTGCACTAAATGGGATGGTGGAGAAGTGAGGGCAGAGGTTGTAGAGCAGTGGTAGACCACATGGCTTGTATTCAGAAATCTCTAGATCCGTACTCAAGGCACATACCATGGCACATTCACACAGAGATAAAGCCAATGAATTTCAGTGGAATTTAGTTCCAGATACTCATTGTTTATGTCTTTGGAATTTAAGTCACAAATACTATTGTTCATAGAACTCTTGAGCAAAAAAAGCCATGACAGCGGATGCATTTTCATAATTCCTAAAAAGTATGGAAACCCATAGAAAATAATGAAACATAAATGTTCTTTAAAGTCAAACAGAATTTTAGATGATTCATTTTCTAGTAAAGTTATAGTTAGACCAGAGTTGAGGAACCTCCAAACCAGGCTAAATATAGACCAAAGAGATTTCCTATATGAACCACTAGATTTTCTGATCAGTGGATGGCACTAAGTGACCTCTTCTCATTTTGGTGTTTAGACATCCTACCTTTCTAAGTACTGAGGAAGCAGGAAGCTGTTTGCTTCTAATTAGTGGTTAGGAATATGACCCCTTACTGAGGGGTAGTGGGACAGGGCTAGAAGGTAGGGGAGAGGAAGGGGGAGTCAGAAGAAGAAAGACCAGAGAATGCATAGTGCCTGTGTCAGTGTTGGAGAATGGAGTGTCTGCCACATTTATGGATGTTATAGTGCCCCAGCAGGGTTCCTCGATGACAAGCCAGCCTGCAGGCCAAAAAAGATTCCTGACCCCTAGATTAGAGTTTAACCCATTGGGACAACACATGCTTCACATGCAGACGGTCCCAAGTTTAATTGGTGGCATGTGCAGTTTAAAAGGATTAAGTACCAACTATTGTGACAGACAACTACCTTAAATCCGGAGGAACTTCTGTCAGTCAAAGCTGACCACATTGACTTCAGCAAACACTCACAAACAATATCAGCTTAGGCAACAGTTTGACACAGTATAAGGATACTTGCTTTGATAACTGAAGCCCCTGTCAGAGCTGCTGATGACGAGCAGCAGCTGTTGGACCCTGGAGATGAGTCCTGCAGCTCAAGAGCTCCCCCTGCTGCCACGGACCAAGCAGGCACGGACGTTCCTCTGCCTGCTCCTTTGGAGCAACAGGGATCCGATTCTGAAGAGGCTCTGGAGCCTGGTTCAATGAGCACACAATCAAGGCAGAGACTCAAGACTGCTGTGCAAAGGGAGGCTTCCTTGGCTAAGTTTAAGAAGCGGTGGCCGGATACACCTATACGTGGGGCTATATAACTGCCTGCCTGCCTGCAAGCTTCCCTTTGCTTGTGGCAAACTTCTTACAAGCTGTCCTCTTGCCTGTACCCTTGCTCCCAGCACCTGGTTCCTGATACCTTGAATTGATCTCTGGACTCTTGACCCTTGGCTTTGGAACTCTGACTATGGCTTTGCTAGGCGCTCTGGTAAATGAACTTCGTTGAGTAAAAGTGCTTGCTTGTCTCCTCCTGGCTGGACTTTGCTGGCTCTCCCACTCTCTTCTCTGGGCTGGCTTGCCGCCCAGGTCTCTGACCTTGACACTTGCTAAGAACTAGGAAGTTCTGGCTTTTTAAATCCTAGGCATAGTCACTTTTGCAAGGGCAGAATTAGCACAAATCACATAGGAATGGAATATGAAGGATATTAATGAACATTAAAGACATAATGTGAAGGCCTGAGGGAAAATGATTATGGAGAAGATAAAAGCAAAATAGATTAACTTAAAGATTAACAAATTCTCCAGACTCCCTCCCACTTTAATTTGCTAGGCCTATTTTAAAAAGCAACTTTAAAGCAGAGATTAAAAGCTAGATTCATCTCCACTGACATAGGAGCCAGTAGCTACTGCTGCTCCAGAAAAGTGTGGATGGTAGCACTGGGATGGCAGAGGGAAGGGAAATTGGAGAAAATTGGTTTCCTTATTCTAGCAGCAGAGGCATTTTGAACAAAGTTTGCTTAGGGACACTCTGGCCAGGAATAAAACTCTGGACCAAAGCAACTGAATAAAGCACTTGCATCTAGACTCTGAACTGAAAGATGGGCAATGCAAAATAATGCAACCACTAAGCAGCAAACTGGCCAAGGCTGAAACAACTTGGAAAAAATGTTGGCTAAAAATAAAATTTGTCATTTTCTGTGTGTTACCTATTATATTATACATGTATTTATAGCAGAAATGTATTGGTATTCACTAATTATTTTGCTTATTAATATTAGTTTAATAGTCTCATTATATGTGTGTATTTAATTTTTTTCTCATACTATGCACTCAATGCAAAAAGATCCCGCTGTGTTGCATCTTATCTATTTGGTATAAACTGAGCCTACATCTGCATAGCTAATTGGCCTAGTGTTTATCACTTCTACAAACATTCTTTCTCTCTGTATTTAAGGGTTCATCCAAAACAAGGGAATGTATCTTGAAGTATCAAGAATTTTCAGCTCTTTTTCTTTCAATTTTATCTGCATATTCTCAGATTTGCATCCAAAGTCTTTCTTGGAATATCTTGAATTTCCTTCACTGAGGTCACTCATAAAGCATCACACGCAGACCCTTTTCACACCTTACCTGGTGTTGCTGGCGTCGTGCGGGGATTGTGCAAAAAGCCTCGTCTGGGAAGCACTCGTGTCCCTTCCGCACCAGCTCCGTGCTGGCCAGAAGGAAGTGTGAGTGCTCCGGCCCTTCCTTCCGCAGCACAGCCAGGTACTTTCCCAGGGCCCTTTTCGCACGCCAGTCCTGTTGCAAAATGGCCTCAGGAGCATCGTGCGATTGCAAGGACCATTCCACATGACACCCTCGCAATCACGTGATGCTCCCAAGGCCATTAGGTGGCAATCGTGCATTATATAATTTTGGGCTTTTTGCCGAAAATGATGTGTGATCGCGCATCCCTCCCGTGTTCCACATGCATTTATCTTGTGTGCGGAGGCTCTGGATGCATGGCCATTGCACTTCCTCCCCTAGCGCAGCCTGGGAAAGTACCCGGCTGCACTGCATAACCTAAATTGTTTAGTCTGTTCTTCAATTTATATTTAACTCTTGGCTTCCCCACCCTGTCATTGCTTAATCAATTGTCAAAGCAGCAGCAGTTGTCTGAAGTAAAAACATCCTTCTGGTAAATACTTTCTTCTTCATCACAGAAATTCTCAACACTGTCAAACTTAGATTCTCCCCTCCTAACATAACCATCCCACACTTTGGCAAGCACTGGGTTTTATAACATCACTCACCAATCAAAATGTTTTTGATGTGCTCTTGCTTAGGATCAGTTTAATTGCTATTTTATTGTTAGTAATTTGTTGAAAGAAAATAAAATTTAAAAGAGAGAAGAAAGCATTTTCCAGAGCCTATCAGGATTAAAATGGTAGCCTTAACACTACAATCATATGAAACAAGGTTTATGAGTCCATATCTACTGACTTACATTGCAAATATAAGAACAGACTCCTCTTAACTTATTTTATTCATTTCTTCTGATCGCTCTTAATTGGCCACTTTGTACTGAGAAAGCAAAGTGTACCGTACAGGCTGTTCTGGGACATTTGTTCATCAAAGACATGTCCAATATGTGGAAACACAGTTAAGGTTAATGCAATGAAATCAGGGGAGCTACATGAGTTGGAGAAGGAGAAATGCTACTAATAGAGAAACATTGGAAAGTTCCATTGTCTATAGGTTGTTGTGGGTTTTCTGGGCTTTGAGGCCGTGTTCTATTAGTGTTTTCTCCTGACATTTCGCCTGCATCTGTGGCTGGCATCTTCAGAGAATCTTCAGAAGATGATTCTCTGAAGATGCCAGCCACGGATGCAGGCGAAATGTCAGGAGAAAATACTAATAGAACACAGCCTCAAAGCCCGGAAAACCCACAACAGCCTCTGGATTCCAGCTGTGAAAGCCTTCAACTTTATTTCCATTGTCTGCTTTTTCTGTGTGGATTATATTGTGGCTTCTGTTTGATTACTTTGTTATGTACGTTATTTCTGAAAACTAGTGTGGATAAATGACTATAATTTCAACACAATATGAGAGCTGAGAAAGCTTACATTGTCCTCACTGGACATCCTTCCTTTTGGTACATGAACTACAAATGCAGGCTTGGATTTGCTCCATGTTATGAATAAGGAGAACACATAGCCTAAGCTATCTAACTCAGGTTCTTGCAACAGTTCCTCTCTCTAAACAGAAGTGCTCACTTCCATCAGCAAAACTGAAGTTCTGAATTTTCTCTGGCAGCTTCCCCTATTTACAGTTACGCATTGCTCCTTCTCTAGAAGAAGGTTTCTCTAGAAACTCATGTTTCTGAAGAAACACTGCCATCTTGTCTGAGCATAGAAACAAACATAAAAATCTACCATGAACCTCTGCAGCAGCCTTCTTCAACCTTTTTTTTATTTTATTGTAGTATAGTTTCTATCACTCTTGAGCTAGAATGACCATTAGCCGCAGTGGCTCGGGATTATGGGATTTGTAGTTCAAATTGCCAATTGGAGAACACCATCCTACAGGCTCTTAGATAGGCCTTCCCACAACCTGCTACCTAATCATTTTAGCTCAGGATGGTAGGGACCAAACTGGGACATTTCTGCATTCAAAACATATGCTTTACCACTGGTTTTCCTGCTTTGTTTTTATGCGTGGTGATTTTTCCTTGGTGAAACAAGTTTAGATGTACCTGCTCTGGGACCTTTTGCCCTATTTGTCATACATTCTAGCACTGATGTTTGGTCTTGCAATCATATCCTAGACTTCGCCACTGACACAAATAGACTGGCACAGTTCAGCATTCTACAGAGACCAGTTCTTGTCGTATCCTTCTTTGCTCAGTTTTGATCCATGCGACAATTTTGCATGAGGCTGATATGCTGCAATTTGTATAGTGACATTGTACTGGTGCAGCAATATGGCATTCCAACCTTGGGGTAGCGACATATTACACTGTGATATGAATGTTTGTGTACTGCAGCTTTCTTCATCAAATGCTCAAGGTTTCAGCAATTTTCTAAAACTGGGCCACAGGCTAACCCATCAGATCATAGCTAAATAAAAGACCATAAAATGGGTCTGTTGTTTCATTGTCTACCGGGTTTCTTTGACAAAAGCATGTTTATCTTCTGTCTCAGAAAAGAAGCACAACAAAAAATTAATCAGTAACATAATGCACACATTGTCAAAGAGTGATTCATTAGAAAGCAGTTTCAAAGCTTTTTGTTTTGATGTTAATCAATTATATCATTCATTAGCAACACAATCAACTCAGTTACCTCTTAAAGGGCCTGTGTTCCCATTTTTATATCATTAAATTCAATGCAATGGTGCCAGTGATACCTGTGTTTTTGTTTCCAAACTAATCTTGGAAATGAGTAAATCTCAGAACAATGGTGGAAAATGTAATTGACACTACTGTATTTACTGCAAATGGTAGTCATATGCCTCAGTCCGGAGGGGGCTGTGCACATGAGGAAACAATTGAGAACCAAGCATCGAAGTGGATGCTGCACTTAGGCCCTTTCCACGTGGGGTTAAAAAAACGGTGTAGAGTGACCTCCATGGAGGTCGTCTACACCGTTACGTGAATTGGGGTGGATTATTCTCGAGTAATTCCAGACCCCAATCCATGGTCGGGTACCTGCAAGTGGCGGCACCGTGTACTTTTGAAAAACCACATTTTATGTGGTTTTTCAAAGGCACGGGGCGTCCAGCCCCGCACAGCCCCGTTGCAGCGCCTGTATGGATTTACGGACGTGCGAAAGGGCGTCCCTGCAGATCGGGCAGGGGGCAGGATTTCCAGCTGGCGAGCTTCTCCGATTGGTGGAGAGGCTCCACCAGTCAAAATCCACCATTTTGGGCGCTGCTGGGCACCGAGGATGCTGCAGGACGCTGCTGCATGTAGAGCAGCAAAATGCACTGCTCCGCGTGGCGACGGAACAAGGTAAGCCCACGTTTTAGTGTGGCTTTCCCCGTTTCCTGGCCCGTGTGTGGAAAGGGCCTTAGAGTTCCTGACAGTGCATCTCTGAATCCAGCACCTACTGCCCTTTGTGCATTTAGATACAGATGAACAGATTCCAGTGCCATGATCTGAATATGATACAGTAAAAAAATCTCCACATGGACAAAGAAAAAATGACACAGACTTAAGTGAGAAAGAAAACTAACAAGATCAGGATTGCTGGAGGCTGAAGACTTTAAAAAACTGAATGCGTTTCCCTAGTAAAAAGTATTATGTTTGGACTTTTTTTTTACTATGATTATTTATGGCTTCTTAAACTATAAGTCACATACTCTGAAACTTAAAACACATTTTAATGCTTCAGTTCTATACACACTTATTCGGGAGTAAGTGCCACCGAACTTAATACAAATACAAATTATTGCATAGTAGGAAAAAGTTAATATAGGACTGTATTGTACATTTCCAGATTTCAGAAATGACTGCACACCAGTCACGGCAATAACTAAAGTAAAAAAACTTCATGTTATGAAAAAGGAAAGCAATCTCTGCGACCTGGCACAACTTTCATTAGTCCTCCTTCTGAGGCAAAGGCTGGCCCCTGGAGGGGTATATCAGTGCTAATATCCCTTAAATGCCCCAGTAAGCCCTAACTTAACGCTGGCAATTTGGGAAATGCTACAAAACTTTTGTAAAATATCTAAACAGACAAAGCTTCTGTTCCATATGAGGGAATGCATAGGATCCTTGACTAGTAGGAAAAGGATCAAAACTACTCTATAAACAGGAGTGGACAGAAGCTAGATTGGAATCTAGATATATCTTTGTGCAATTTGCTGTAGATCAGCAACAGTGAACCACTGTTCTAATCATAGCATTTTTGAAACAGAAATACTAAATCAGATTTAGTAAACATAATTCAGATGAAGATTTGTATTTTGCAGGAAGGAATGGCTCACAGAGTTCTCCTGGTAATTGTCTCTGCTCACTAGGCCACCATTTTGGCCTTGGATTTCCTACTTCTAGTAAAACAAAAACAAGGTATACCTCAGAAGCCTGAAGTCTGCCCCCCTTTGCATTATAAAACCAATGGTTTTGTCACATTTGGAAGTTTTGGTACAGTCCCCGCCAAGAACGGGGCGGGGGAAGAAGAAACGGATGACAAAAATAATCCAAGACAGTAGGAGGGGCTAGCTTTCAAAGGAACTATCCAATGTGCTGAATGCTGTCCCCAAACAGATTCAACACTTTCCATAGCTAGTTTAAATTTTGGATTAGAACTCGAAATGGATTAACTGCTCCATCAACATTGGGAACACTAGCCACCATGGACTTCAGAACTTGAATACTTTCCTTATGAGGGGAGACTAAAAGTTTGCGATGCTCTAATCCTAACACTATGACAGGTTTATTTAGTAGGATTGGAGAGGATCTTTTCAGTGGCTGTCCCCAGGCTCTGGAACTCCCTTTCTATACAGGTCAGACTCTCTCTCTCTCTCTCTCTCTTGGCTGCACAAACAGATGAAACCCTTTCTTTCTATTTCAGGCCTTTGAGGACTGATTCTTTAAGTGGAATGGGCCTTGTACAATTTGCTAGATATTCTATTTGTTTTTGGGTTTGTTTTTCTTTATTTTTTTCTTTTTGCTGTGCAGTTATGTTTTTTATGAGATGTGTTTATAATAGGCTTTAATTTTTGATAGCTTAATCACTTTTTTATGTTTGCATTTTGTGAATTTTAACCGTAACTGGAAACCTCCAAGTTTGCACATATTTAACCAAATAGCAGACGTGCTAAGAAAGCCAGTTACTGAATTGAAAATATGCGTTAAGGGGACATTGGCAAGAGCGCCCAGTCCTCACTGGGGTGCCTGATGTGCATAGCGAGCCCAGTGTCCATTGAGACTGTAGAACATTGGTTCCAATTTGCTTCACTCCCACTGGACATCAGTCCCTTTGCCGGGTCTGTTATCTAGTTACATTATTATTATTATTATTTATTTGTATCCCGCCTCTCCATATAGATCGAGGCGGTGAACAACTTACAAATAGCATGTATTTCGAAACATTTCTATACATGCCCCCAACAAGCTGGGTACTCATTTTACCGACCTGTGAAAGGATGGAAGGCTGAGTCAACCTTGGAGCCGGGCAGGATCGAACTCACAACCTTGTGGCTTGCAGTACTGGCATTTAACTCCCTGCAGGATACAGTTGTTGTAGGTCTTCACAATTCTACTTGGTGCAGACACAAGTCCGCTTATGTGCAAGCAACAGGACTTCCCTACAGGATTCCAGCATATGCATTTTCTAGTCTGTTGTAAGATGATTTGAGTCCCGAATCGGGCAAAAAGCAGGATAAAATAATAGTAATAATAGTAGCACTAGCCCCAAACGCGTGCATAAGATTATGATTTCAGCGCAAAGAAAGAAATATACATGTATATATATGTATAGAAATGTATCGAAATACATGCTATTTGTAAGTTGGTCGCCGCCTCGATCCATATGGAGAGGCGGGATACAAATAAATAAATAAATAATAAAATAAAAATACAATACAGTTTCTCTATGCATAGAGATACTCCCAGCCTCTCACTCCACTTGTCTCTCGAACCCCGCGGCTATGAGGCGAAGAGGAGTCGCTCTCAAAGTAAGCAGCGGCTACGTGACAGGCGAGGAAGCCTTCTCGCGTCTTGTAGCGACCCTTAAGCCGCGCGTTCCCTAACTTCTCCCTTCACCAACATGGCCCTGGGTAGAAGGCGGTCATCCGTCAGGAGAGGCTCCGGCTTCCCAGGCAAATTGGGGGACGCCCTTCGGAGGACGCCGGCTCTGCCTTCCCGGAGGAAGGGGCGGCAAAGGAGCCCAGCGTCCCAAAAAGGGACCGCCGAAGTCTCTCTCTCCCTCTCTCTCTCTTCTGCGGCTGCCGAAGTTGCCGGGGTGCGCTTGCGCGCTGGGGGTCGGCTCTTCGCTCCCCCTCCCCACCTCGACCGCCCCGGCTCTGCCGCTGACCCTGGCGCTGGCGCCGCCCGCGGCTTTGCCTCGTGCCGGCTCCCTCGCTGCCTATTTTAGTCAAAGCCTCGGCCGCCCGCTTCTCCGGCGGCGGCGGCGGCTTCGGAAGGGGCGGCCGGGCGGCAGGGCGAAGGCGGGCACTTTCCGGGCACTTGGGAGGCAAACTTGAGGCAAGGAGAGCAACGAAGGTACGGGGAAGGGGCGCGGAGGGGCGGGCGAGGAGGGGTCTCTCGTGAGGGCGGAGGGTTGCCCCTTCTGGCGCGGCAAGAGAGGCGAGGGGGCGAGCGACCCGTAGTGGCCTCGCTGCCTGTACTCTTCGGCCATTTCCGCACTAGGCTGTTATAGCGCTATGATTCCACTCGCAACATCCTATGGAATCCTGGGGTTTGCAGTTTCGGGAGGGGCCGACCGGCCCCTCCCGAAACTGCAAACCCCAGGATTCCATAGGATGTTGCGAGTGGAATCATAGCGCTATAACAGTCTAGTGCGGAAATGGCCTTCGTCTCCCTTGGCAAACTCTCTCCCCAGCCTAGAGCTACCAAAGGGGTTGTTTCCTCCCCCTTTTTCTTTCAAGGGGTGCCGGGAGAACCCCCACCCTCTGCACTTGGCAGCGTTGATTCCCCAACGCGCGGGGTTTCGTCTTCCTTACGCGGCGAAGGAGAGGCGCTCCCCGCGCGCCAGGAGACCTTCACGCGCTTCACGGGCGCCGGGCTGAGCGGTGGGCAGGGGCGAGCCGAAGCCCCTCCGCCCTTTTCTGCTCCTCCAAGGGGGCCCGGGGGCGGCGGCGGCACCACCGTTACCCGAGTCTCCCCTCACCCCCGAGTCCAAACTCTGAGGAGTCCAGACTGGCTTCGCGCCTTCGCCTTGCGCGCCAGTTCATCTTTCTGTGACCTCGGTGGAGGAAGGAGGGTGAGGCCAGAGCTTGGTAGGGGGGAAAAAAACCCACACCGCTCAGCCCCTTCCGTCTGCTGCGGAGAGATAAAAGGGCGGGTCGGGCTTGTTCTGGTTCTCCTTCAGTTTTGCAGCGGTGGAAGTGGGAAGGATGGAAACGAAACGTCGGAAAAGCTGGGGCATTTGGCACTGGGGGAGGAGAGTTATCCCATAACCGACACTGAAATTCAGAGGTGTCCCTGCTCACCCGTATTTGTGTTTACCTGGTGTTTTGAAGGTTTCCGTTCCTTATTGTAGGACTCTCTAAAAGGAGGCACCCTGGAGTTCCAACTGCCCTGGAAACTCTGCTTTCTGATTTGAAAGTTCTTGCCAATAAAAGGAGGAAAGGCATTTTGTTTGTGCTCAGAGGGCCTAGTTCTGTCACATTCAACGCTGCAACTACCAAAAAATGTATGGACCAGACTGCCCTTTGGCAATTGTATTAATGTCTGCTACAATTAGAATTATTATTAATTATTTACTTGGAAGTACTAATTATTTGTGTGGGTTTAGATTTATCATCAAAGCAGTTAATCGGCAAGTTTTAACTCTTATTATTATTATTATTCTGGAATTAAATGGTTAATGGTGACTGTTAGATTACGAATTTCCACTTGCAGCAAGGGCAGGAACCAATGTTTAGTTATATGTAGTTGGTTTAGTAGTTTGTGTGTGCTTCATTTTGACTATTTGTTGTAATTTGTCTTTTGTAGTTTTTGTTTTGTGTGTTTGTACTTGTCTTGCTGTGCTCATTTATTCTTTTTTATAATTTAATAAAAGTCATATAAAAAACCTGCCCTTTGGACCACCCTCATAGTACAAAGTTTCTGTATAAACCATTACCCTTGCTGTTGTTATGTGCCTTCCAGTCATCTCTGACTCATGGTGGCCCTGTTGTAGCATTTTCTTGGCAAGATTGGTTCAGAGGGGATTTGCTGTTGCTGTCCTCTTAGGCCAAGCAAGTAGGACTTGCCCAAGAGTTACCCAGTAGGTTTCAATGACTGAACAGAGATTTGAACCCTGGTCTCCCAGGGTCATAGATCAGTACCCAAACCACTAAACCACACTGAACCTTGCTAGCATGCAATTTGGAAGTTAAATAGGTTGGGCTCATTGGAGGTTGGTGGCTCTAAAATCAGTGGGCAGTGAATTTGCTTCAGGTTTACTCCAGACTTTAAAGGTGCCATTCAAGGTATCCTGATCCTCCCGTAGGTTCAGCATCTTGCATACCTATTTTAAACCCTGGACTAAAACACAGAACAGATTCACCGCTCCACTGATAAAGAGATCCACCAGACAGCACTAAGTCAGTTGGGTTGGATGGGAGAACACCAGGGAATATCAGGAATCCCCAGGCAGCCTTAAACTCTGAAAAGCCATTGTTGTTAGAGTTGATACTATTGGATTAGATGTTTTAAGGCAACTTCCCTTATTTGTCTGTATTCTGCTCTCTAGTCCAGACTTCAGACTTCAGTCTTATCTAATGCATCTTTCTTATCAGTGTCTAGAAAAGTGGACAATCTGCTGCAACCAAAACCAAAACAAAATAGTATTTTTATGATAAAAAGACTAGCGTATCTATTATGGCATAAGCCTTCATTGACTTTAAACCACAAAAATTTACACTATGAGAAATCTGTTAGATGCTAATGTGGTACAAAATTTTTCATTGCATTTATTTTGCTTAACTCTCTTTCTTGTGGTGAAGGGATTATACATGTTTGGCATCAAAGCAGTTTATATTGTGCTGAACTTGGGCTTGTCTCTCTTGCAATCCAGGTTTATGTGTGTTTACTATGAAGTAGGTTTCATTGAATTCATTGTGGGCTTACTGTTTGGTAAGGGTGCATAATGGTATTGGTCTGCTGCAAAGCTGAGGAGCCTGCAGATATAGTTGGATTCTAATTCTCATCAGCCATAACTAGGCTAACCAGTGACAGGGGATAATGAAAATAGTAATCAATATCTAGAAAAGTGTGAGTTTTCCTTCCTGTTCTGGCAGCTGGGCTAGCCTACCTGAGGCAGCCAACCTGGCAGACCATTGGGAAATACATACATTCCTTGGAGATCTTTGATCCCAGTATTACTCAAGCCCATTCCTACTTGATTTGCATATCCTGAAAGAAATAATAATTGTAGCCATTTTCTCACTTTGGAGGATATTGGAAGCTAAGGGCCTACAGTACACGTCTTTTAAAACCAGATTTATTTCCTACACTATTCTTGTTTGGGTTAAAAAAAAAAGGCAGAATAAGAGGGATGGTTGCAGAGAGTCAAAGTTGCCTGAGAACCTTAGTCTGTGTGAGTTCCTCTGAGGCATTCCTTTCTTTATGACTGAGTCCTGGCAATGAAAAAGATCCTGGAATTAAGTTGCAATCAGGCTGTTCAGATGCTAGCTTATGATGGAGAGCAGCAGGGAGTGATAAGCAAAAACATATTTTTTCTTCAAAAAAGTAATAGTATAAAGCATGATATTTAATATAAGTAGCCTTTATCAGGAAGATGGTCTTCTTTTTCTTGTTAAAAGCATATTTTTATCTACTATATAAAAGTCAAAATTTGTATGTATGCTTGTCTGTGTCAGGCGAAGACCTCATATGGTTTGCTGTGTCAGGCGAAGACCTCATATGGTTTGCTGTGTCAGGCAAATGACATGGCTGTGTTAGGTGAGGACTTCATATGATTGGCTGCCTGAGAAGATTCTGTGGAATCGTGTGGAGTTTAGGGAGGGGCCTTTAGGATTCTCAGCCAGAGAGCTCTTGGATCTGGCTGGATGCTATGGAGATAAGGCCTAGCAGCAAGGACGAGGGCAGTGTATTCCTTCAGGAACCCAACCTCTGCATGTTAATAACTCTGAATACAGATTGAATTGGGGAATATGGGGAAAAGTTGCAGGTCCTGGACAAGACAGTTGGGGAATTAGAGACACAGGATCTCAAATTTTTCAAATAAGTATAACCTATGAGAAAATAAAATCCTGGGCAACGCTGGGTATATATACTAGTTGCATATAAAAAAGGGCCTTTCCACATTACACTGTTATAGTGCTATTGTTCTGCTTTCAACATCCTGTGGAATTCTGGGGTTTGCCATTTAGGGAGGCCAAAGAACTCTCTGGCTGAGAATTCTAAATGCCCTTCCCTAAACTGCAAACCCCAGGATTCCATAGGATGTTGAAAGTGGAATAATAGTACTATATGAATGTAGTGTGGTAAGGCCCCTGGAAATTGTAAGAATTTTAATTTGGGTCCAATAGGATTGTGAGGATTAAGGGCTTATATCCAAAGCTTCATAAACAGAAACATGTATTCTCCTGTTTATCCTTTCTCCTTCTCTTTTGCAGTTGTGTCCCCTCTATTTAACTTTGGATTGCATGTTCCTAGCAGAAACAGCTCGCCCTCTTTAAAGTGCCTTGCAACTGATAGGATGATGATGATGATGATGATGATGATAGTAATAGTAATGTGTACTTGTGGCTAAAAAAAAGACTGAAATATAATGGCTCTACCATAAGCTAGTATGTTGGGGGGAAATCTACTAGCAGAAAGAATTTTATTCAGTAGCAGAAGTAGGCTACTATGCTTTGGGGCTCCTATTTTTTCATCTACTCACCCCACTGGGTAAAGATTTGTCAAAGGGATTCATAGTCACTATTTATTCAGTCTTAAAACATTATTTTGTGAATATTTAAGCCTGGGATATTGTTATTTTACCACTTATAAAGATGAGTAAGTATGGCTTGAAGTTGCTGTGCTTTGAACAGTAACACCTAGAACCCCTTCCAGATGGAAAAAATCTGAAAAAAATCTATGCCCCAGGTTTTGTTCCTGTATAAACCAGTTTTATTTTGGAGATTCACAGTTTTTCTTTCATCCTGAAGTATTTCCTGGGAACTCCTCCCATTACCAAGAACTTTTCATTCTTTCTTCCCAGATGAAATTAAACCCAATATTTTCTGAAATGAAATGTATCTCTACTTGGCTGTTTGTATTATCTCAGAACTAGCTAAGATATCAGCTGCCAGGAAACAGATATTGTTTCCAGGACACAGATTCAGCAGAGAGCAAGCCAAGGAAAGAGGAATGGTTGCACCAAAACAAAATGATCCTAAAGTTTAACTAATATAATATTGCTAAAGTACTTTGACTGTAGGAAAGTCTGAGTAGAAATTGGTGAAAATCAATTTTGGAAATGTTGAGTGAGTCTAGGTATGACAGGAGGAGAAGACAGAAGAACACAAGAGAGGGAGACCTGGGATATTTCAAGCAAGAGTTTGGATACAACCTTGAGGAATATGCAGGTAACATCAAAACAAAAATTACTGGAAACTCTTGATACTTCCAGAGACTTTTTTCTGCTTCTGGATGAGTCCTTAATTAACATTTCTTACGGTCTGATGTTTCAACTGAAATGACAAATAGTTGCAGAGAAGGTCTGTGATCTGAGTTCAGGAAAGGAATCTTAGCCCAAAGTAGTATAAGGAGGCTGCCCCCTTGCTTGGACCATGGTTTGCCATGGTAAACGGTTAAACAAAATCAGAAACAAAAGTTGTCTTGGGAAGAGAGGAGGGTAAGATAGTGCCTGGTAGCCCGGGTGAAGCCAGACCTTCATCTCAGATTCCTGGCTTAGCATGGTGTCTGAACACAGGTAATTCAAGGCATTTAGATATCCTGGACAGGAAAATGAGCTGTCTGCTGTAAATTCTGTAGTTTTTATAAGTCTTTGTATTCACTTGAAACAGATTTTATTCTTTAAAAAAATCCAATCTCTTTGCTGACTCCTCTGTACTTTATCCTATATGGCAACTGTCACATAGCAGTGGTGTGTCATCTTGGAGCACAGAACCACCTGTGAAGCAAAAACATTTCAGCAACCAAATTCTGAGATGAATTCTGTTCAGATTACTGGTTATCACATGCTTTCTAAGTACAATAGAATAAGACAGGTCCTGAGTTTACTCATATATGTTCAGTCATAGATATCACCTGCCCTTAGACTTGAATGAAAATATAAGTCTGACCTAAACTAGTTCTTAGGCCCACCTTGAGCAAGTTCTAGTGATCCATTTGAATCAACAGAATTTATATGTTGTCAAGTTCCCATTGATTCAGTGGTTCTCCTTTAGCAGAGGCTAACAAATGAATATATGCCATTATTCTAGGCTCCAGAAATAGGTCCATGGGCCAGAGTTTTCACCACTCCATTATGGGGCTTTTTCTTCTGGTGTTACTTGATTGTCTGTACCGAAAGAAAAAAGAAAAAAGGAGGAGGTCTTACATAGAGGCAAGTGCATACCAGAAATATGCTGCCAATTAGTTCTTCTCTCCACGTTATGTGTCCTAGAAAAAAGAGTACAGGTTAGAAAACAAAGTGCATATATGATATTGGACTTCCGAAATAGTTAATTCTAGGGGTCCCACGTCACATGGGCCATTGATTAAAAGTCCTTGGCAAACTTATTTTCCCATTTAACACTTATCTTTTGCCCAGTTTCATGACAGAGACAGCAAAGTGAGGTGATTGTTGTTATATAACTTCAACTCAGACATAGGACAACCTTGTCCTAGTTTTTTCTTGGAAAGATTTATTAAAGTTTTGCCATTGCTACGTTCTTAGATTTAGCGAGTGTGAGTTGTCCAAAGTCACCCAGAGAGCAAAGTGGCAGTTGATGACTCAAAAGGGTGAGTAAAGATTTGGTCCTTGGTGTACCAGAATACTAGTCCAACACTCAAACTGTGGCACAATGTTGGTTGTGCAAATGGAGGTGAATTATAGTAAATGCCAGATTCTGAGAATTTTCAGACAGATAGCCTGTGTTAGTTTGTTTCAATATAAATAGTTCCAGAGACCAGGACAAGGAGCAATGGATTCAAGCTGCAGGAAAGGAGATTCCACCTGAACCTCAGGAAGAACTTCCTGACAGTCAGGGCTGTCCGGCAGTGGAATCTGCTGCCTCGGAGTGTAGTGGAGTCTCCTTCCTTGGAGGTTTTTAAGCAGAGGCTTGATGGCCATCTGTCAGGATTGATTTGAGGGTGTTCCTGCATGGCAGGGGGTTGGACTGGATGGCCTGTGTGGTCTCTTCCAACTCTGAATTTCTATGATTCTATGAAAGGGGAAGAGAATCTTGTCGAACCTTTCAGAAGAACTGGTTTATTTTATTATAGAGTTTGTGGATCACCATCTATTTCCTCAGAGTATAAATAAATGTACAATAACATAATTGTAGGGGTGAGATCAAAGTGAAATGGTATACAGAAAAGGACAATTGTCACACTGGTCATAAACCTTCAAAGCGCTTATCAGAAGCATTTTGGTGTATGTAGGCTAGTACACCAGTTTCCAGTTCTGAGACTGTTAATTGTCTCTGAAATGTGAAAGCAATCTATTCCACTGTCAGGAAAGTTGCTTCTGTTGTGAGTGAGTTGAATTCTTTCTGAGAATGAATCCTGTTAGCTGTAATGTGCGTCCTCCAAGATATTTTTAAAAGCTCAATCTATCTTGTCAGCTTATCTGTTTTGGTTGCTTTAGTTTCTCTCTCTCCCTCCCTCCTTCTCTCTCTCTCTCCCTTTCCCTCCCTCCTTCCCCCTTTTTCTCCCCATCTCATATACAGATACTACTGTTTTGGAAGGAGATGAACAAGAGGAAGAAAATAAGTTGATTTGAACTAAAATTGAATATTTTTCAGTGTCAACTGTTTGTTTTAGTTTTATGAATACTGAATCAGTGGCTTCTGCTATGTAGTAACATTTCATTTAGAGAACTACTGCCACTTGGTAATGTTGTTAAGATATCAGTAGGGAAATCTGGCATTCCAGAACTCTTGCTAGTTTGCTGAGTGGGTGTGTGAGTTGATTTGCATGTAGATTAGCATATGAAAGAGGGGGGAAAGTCCAGTTTGTTTTGCTTAATGTGGAGCAGATATACTGCCTTCGGGAGTTTATATTTCCAGTAACCAAATCAAAATTAAGTTTTAGTTGCTGCTTCTCTGTGATAGTGTATAAAAGAAAAAAAAATTCCCAAATGGGCTATTCTCAGAGAAATACCTTCATTGCTGGTGTAACTACCACATGGAGTTGAGACTGTGTTGATCACAGGGCAAGCTGAATGCCCCTTCCTTTTGCCCTTACATTTCACTTGCCCCTTCATGACTGGCAGCTGATGAGTTCTCTGTTGGTGGGTCTGGTGAATCCCCTTTGGTTTTCAGTCTGAATTTTAATAAAGCTATCCAACGTGCTGAATCCTATATGAAAAAGAGTTTCAGCATTTTGGACAGCTTTGAAGTTGAGAAAAACACAGCATGGATTCACCACCCCCACTGACATAGAAGTCATCAGTTGCTACTTTGTGAGAGACTAAAGCAGCCAAAGAGTTGGATCCCTTCGTGGCTTGAAGGGTAAGAACAGGGGGTGGGGGCAGAAATGGGGAAATATAAGCAAGGAAGTCTCATTGTCTTGAGGACTCTTTCTCACTAGTATATAAAACCGTTTCCTACATTCTGTTGTTGTGACAGAAGCCCTCTCCTGCATAAAAATACCACATGGGGTTCCAGTGTTTTTGAGAAATATGTGGGTGATGTTGAGCCAGAGAGAGAAATTGAGTTGAGATTATTAGCAATGAGCAGAACAGGTCACAGAAAAGATCTTTGGTTCTCTTTCAGCTTTGCTGTGTTCTTGAGTGTATGTGCTCAAGTTACTTGTTGGCTTATGGCAAATCTATAAATTTCATAGGGTTGTACCAGTCTTGTTTTTGCCATTGGGGAGATGTCCATCTGACTTGGTTGGTTTCCTCTCTCTTACAGTGCAGATGGGTAGGGAGTGGAAGCTTTAGTGCTGTAATTGCTTTATAATGAATGTGAACTCAGTAGGGATCAATTATTCCTTCTCCTTCCCCCTTTATAAGAAGGATAAGGAAAGGGCAAATGTGCAAGTCAATTCTAAAACTTGTGACTCCAAAAGTTCACTATCCTGAGGATTTGAACTTACATAACAAAAGCAAGTGTCCAGCACTTCTCTCTCTGTACAAGTAAGCTCGAAAGTATGTATTGCAGGACACGTACAATGGAAGTGCAGAAAGAGGGAAAGACCCTGCAGGGAATTCAGGGTCCTGGCTCTCCATGCCAGTCTCCACACCTGCCAAAAGCAGGCTAAAATGTTACATTTAGCAAGCATGCAAATTTAGTAATAATTTGTACAATTTCCAGTGGAATCAATTTTTTTTTTCTGTTTTACAAGGTAGAATTTGACATGTGTGATGGAATGCGCTTACCATGATTTCTGCCATCTGTATAAGATATTTATCAGTTAACAAATAATTGTAAGCCATCTTGGGTCCTGCACTGAGAGAAAGGCAGTATATAATAAATACATAAATACACATAAAAAAATAAATACACAGTTAATTATTACATCAATGTGACGAGTGATGGTTTTTAGACATCTTACTTCATTAGACCTGTGGTCATCCAATAGATTATGTTACTGAAGGGGAAACAGGAAAGGACAGAACAATTGAACAATAGGGTGGACTTGTAGAGCCTTGTGCCTCCAGCTGAGTAACGACGTATGAGGCTTTTAGCAGAGTTAGTCTCATTTCTTTTTTATCGAAACGCAGGCCCTTTCCGTAACGCACCTTTTCACGGAGCTGGGGTGCGGGGATCGTGCAAGCAACCTCCAGCGAGAAGCTCTCGCATCCTGGTTCCTTCAGCTCTGCAGCTGCCGCCCACTCACGCGAGAGCCCCATCTCTTCCTTCCTCAGTGCAGCCTGGGATTTTCCCAGGCTGCGCAGGGGCAGAAAGCATAAGCGCCTGGCTCCAGAGCTCTGCACGCACGGCAAGTGTGTGCGGGGCCCCAGAGTGATGTGCGATTGCACACCATTTTCGTCTCAAAGCTAAAAATGAAAAAGTGTGCAAGCAGCACCTGCCAGACCCTGGAGCATTGCGCGATTGTGAGTGCGTCGTGTGGACCGTATTTTTTGCATTTTACCTAATCATCTGGATGTCTTCCAGAACAGATTCTCAAAGTGTTTTTTTTTTTTTTTTTTGTCTCTGCCACCCTCCACACAATTCCATAGTATGGTTATACGTTTATAGGGAAACACTTGCAACCTGCTTTCTGGTGGGGCACCACATTAAACCTTTTAGGGTACCACACACCCTACTTGGACCATTAGATTTCACTTAGCTCCCTTAGTGGGAATTACCTGTGAATAAACCTAAGTCGGATTGTGCTGTTAATTTCTACCATTTTTCTCATTTGATTTTAAATGTTAACCTCATTAATTCTGATAAATGACATGCATTCTGAAAAATGGCATGCATTTGCGAGCACACAGAACATTCTTTTCCTCCTTTGCATTTTGCCCCTTTGTTCTTAAAAACACAAAAACTACTGTTAGTGCATCAAAACCTATATTTTCTTTGGAAACAGGTTGAAATGCTTCATGAACTTGTCAGTGCAAATTGCCTGGGGAATAGCATGTGGTTATGCAACATAAAAACAAAGTTGAATTATATTGAGTTTTCAGGGTTCAAGCACAGTTTATTAATTGACTGAAAACTAGCTTTGAATCTTTGGTCATACGTAGATCTGCATTCTGATCTTTTTTTTTTAAAGCTTTAAATTTTTCATTAAAGTATGAAGATTAATATATTTCTGAGTGGATTTGGTTTTTTTTTTTGCTTTCTCCTCCCCCAGTGCAAAGCAAAACAATAGCAATAAGGGTTGATGCTTTAAAAAAAAGAGAGAGAGAGAGAGAGGACAGGGTGAACTATTTAATAATCTAATACATAAAAGTCAAAGTTTGTCTGTCCATGTCAGGCAGAGAAGACTTCATATGATTGGTGGGCTAAGAACATTCTGTGGAATCCTGGGGTTTGCAGTTGTGGGGGGGCTTTAGAATTCTCAGCAAGAGAACTCTGCCTGTCTTGAATAGGCCAGTTGCTGTGAAGACAGGGCCTAGCAGGAGTGTATTCCCTCAGGAAACGAACCTCTGCATGTTAGTAACTCTGAATACAGATTGGATTGGGGAATATGGGGAAAAGTTACAAGTACTAGACAAGACAGTTTGGGGAATTAGAGATGCAGGATCTCAAATCTTTCTAATAAGTATTACCTATGAGAAAATAAAATTTGGTACCAGAGGCAGAAATAGCATGGATAGACTAGGGATAAATTCCTGTACCACATAAAAAAAACCTAAAAAACCCCCCAATTCACTGTGTTCAGCAAACATTTTATTCAAAAGTAGCAATAAATACATGTGAAATGAAAATAATCAAGTAAGCTTTGTATAAGCAAGCAAAAAACATTTGAACCTTTTTGAAAGCTTGTTCCAAAATGATTATTTGTGATTATTTGTCATTTCTCAGCCTTCCATTTTAGTGGCCAAAGTTATAGATTTTTTTAAAATATGCTGGGGATAGCTGATGAGGCAGTCTTATTGGCTTTCCCTTTTTCTGTTGTGCTGTTTATACACACTCAATAAGAGATTCTGGAGGTTGCTGCTGTTTAACTTTGTCTGTTGTGGGGGAGGTACACACAGCTACAGTAGGATTGCCCAGAGTAGAATCCCATGTTTTCCTAGCTCAAGCTTTATTGCACTGCTTACTGAAGATATCCTGCTGCAGCTAGGCTCTGAAGGTCTGTGTTTCTGCTGCTCTTCTTCACCATACATCCTGTGCAATCCTGGGGTTTGCAGTTCAGGGAGGGCCATGGAGAATTCTCAGCCAGAGAGCTCTTTGGCCTCAGTAAACTACAAACACCAGAATTTCAGCTGGCGCAAATTGACAGGAGATTGATTTACAGCACAAAATCCTCCCTGGAATTGCTGCTCTCTGGACAAAAAGCATCCCAGAGGCAAGCATAACATAGCATAGTTTCCAAACAGCAACAAATGTGTGCAGCAGAGTACAACTACAGCGTCAGCTCTGGCCCCACTGGTTAGTAAACTCACGGACACAAAGTTTGTCATCGAAAATACCTGGAGGCTTTAATCTTCAAAGTTGCAGTATATACATCTGTACACATGATCCACAGATCCACAAGCAGAGAATCAGCATCAGAGGTTCAGGAGCAGAGTAACAGGATGCAAAGATACGGGATGCAGAGTAGTCAGAGAGCAAGTATTCATGCCCCTCTTTTATACACACCTGCTTCCATGTCATCACTCAGGGCCTTTGGCTGATGCAACCCCTGGTCATGATTTCACTATCATGACTCAGCCCTTTACTCCATGGTCCCCTAGGGAATGAGTCATACTTTGCCCAGTCATTCCCCAGGTGTCCCATGACGTGCTCGTCAAATGTATTTTCAACAGGGGCAAATGTCACCACATTTTTAATCCAACAGAAATGGCCTTAGTAAAAAAGAAGCTTCTTTGTCAGAAGCCTTGTTAACTGTGGCATGACTTTATAACACTATATGTAACTGTTTAGAAGTTATTTTATTCTGATTTAATACCACTAGATAATTTACATTGGAAAACATAGCAAAAACAGTTTATTCCACACGTGTGGCAAAGTACATCAGATATGAAGCAGCTGCATAAAAGTTATCATGTCTTTCTAAGAGTGTGAGATGTGGGAAAAGAAGCATTTTTCTGTGTTTATTTTATTTAATGATAATAGGTTGCATAGGAATTTGAAGCACTGTTTAATGTGTTTGAGTCACCTCTTATTTTTATTAGAGAAATTCCTTTTACTGTTCAGGGAGAGGGCTATAGTGAACAGTTAAAATTTCATTGTTCTAGCTGCTGGATATAAATTGAGTTTAAACTAGATCAGAATAAATTGCTTATATTTGCTCGCATAAATGGTAGTGTGGACAGTGTTGAGTAGTAAATTTCTCTACTGTCAGTTCATGTGATTAAAGAGTATATTAGCTCCAAGTCAAAGTAGTTAATCATACTCTACTCCTGCTAAAATCTTTCTACCTGAAATAAGTTGCATATAACATGGTCTATGCGTGGATTTCTATAACTTGCTTTGTCCAGACTAGGACCATTTCCACACTAGATTGTTATAGCGCTATTTTGGGAGGGGCTGGCTGGCCCCTCCCAGAACTGCAAACCCCAGGATTCCATAGGATGTTGCAAGTGAAATAATAGCACTATAACAGTCTAGTGCAGAAATGGCCATAATCACACATGCTCAGTGAACACTTGAACTCAAAACAACCACATTCGTAGAGGTCCTACTTCCTTACCCCTGCTGTATGTGAAAAGAGGGGCCATGCCTGCTTGTGCTCTTGATAATCTAGTTTCGTGCTGCTTTTATTGAAAAGAAATGGCTCATTTGGTTACCTGTGTGCAAGAGCAGCTGGAATGCTTCTTTCTATGTGATAGTTTGTTAAGAGGCAGATGTTTGAAACCATGTGCAAAGAAGCTTATGAACCCAAGATACATACATATCTTGGGTTGCCTCTATATATGGATTGCTGGCCTACTTACTGAATGTTGCAAATGTTTTATGCAGTACTTCACAAACTGCACTAGATTCTGATTCCCCCCCCCCCGTATACCGAAATCAAAGTGCTAATCTTGATTGTGTAAGCCTTCTGTGGCTATGTAGAAGATCATTGTCTACATGGGCAAGTGCCCATGTCAAGATTTCTAGCAGAGGGTCTCTATGCGCTTTGCTTATCCAGGGTGTATCACATGCTAATAGCGGGCCTATTCAGTAGTGTTGACATAACTATGTGAGTGCAGAACACAAGTATCACAGTAAAAGTAAAAATCCTACCTGCAGTGCATTACTTTGCGGAGTAAACAAGAGCACAGTGCTTTCCCTTTGAATAATGAATAGTAATAATCTTACTTTTTACATGTAATAAGTAATGTTTACTTGTTATTTCTTCTCATTACTTTTGAAGGGCTGAAAATCTAGGTCATTTCTTTTTAGATCTATTTGTTTTAAAAAAAGGATCTTTAAAAGGCAGACCATATAGTGAGTAATGCATTGGTGACTTGTGATGTTAACAGCAATGTGTTTCTTGATATTTTACCATGAGTTTTGTAACAAATTACTCTTAAAGAGTAACTTTTCAATATCTGGTTGGTTTGCTCCACTAGAGAAGCTTGCCTGATACCTACTTTGATATTTTTTTGCCCTAAACAGAAAATGTTTTCTTTAAAAAAAATAGGCTTTTAAAATTTTATTGATTTGTTTTAGTTGGATTATATTTATGATGCTGTTATAGATTTTCTATGCTACAGTGTTTTTAATAATTTATTGTAAGAAGGGAGTATTTCTCTAAATAATAAAATAAATAAAATCATACCCGGTAGGAGGTAAGTTTAGGTTCTGCTTTATCCAGATAACTTTCAGTGGATGGTTTTGAGCAGTTTGTTTTCTTTGATGATTTGACTGTTTGGCACCAAAATTTTGTGAGATGAGATTCTTAACTACCTTGTGTTATGGAACTGCTATGCGTAAGTTAACATTGTTGAATATTTATGAAGTTTGAAAATCTTGTCTGTACACCAAAAAGAGGTACATGGAGGGGCATCCAGGCCTTTTGTTGCCTTTGGTCTTGCCTCTCCCACCCTACAACATCCTGGCACTTTGCACCAGATGCAAAGGCTTCCGGTCTCCTTCCCTGGAGGCCGTCAAAGTCTCCCCTCCCTTGCAGCTCTGCATTCATCCTTCAGCTGGGCTTCCTACTGGATTCAAAATCTGTACTTTCCCTGCTGCTAGTAGGGCTAAACATCCCCATCCTGGCCACTTATTCTTCTCTGCAAATTCAGTTTTTTTCCCCATGGGCATTATGAAGGAAATATGGAGTTGGAAATCCAATTTTATCCTTGTGTTATCTGGTTTGGCCCTCAAAGTGTTAGTAAATATGAAAGATTCTAATTAGGAACATGTCAGCTGTGAGCATTCCTTCCTGAGAAAGCCCTTTGAAATTCATGGGTGCACACATGGGTCACATACACACATAAACTGAAACAGAAATTAGTTCCCTGTAGCATACATTGAACTAGGATTTCAATCGGGCAGTCTTGTACTGTGTTTTTCCACATTAAAGTCTGCTCATGGTTTAAATTGCCAGGTTAATTTTTTTTCTTTTGAACTGGTGTTCAGTTGCTTTGTGAATAGACCTTTCTAGACTTCTGAAATGTATTGAATCAGCAAAGACTGTAAAAAGAAGCCTATAAGCAGGGATTATGAAGTAAAAGGTAGGTACAGTTAAAGTAGACTGTACTGGAGTCATGAACCATCTTTATTCTCCTAAATAGATTCTTTAGGATTTGTTTGACTTTCTTGCAAAACCTTAGTGCTAAAAAGAGTTCTTTGCCAATTGCTTATTAAATAAGGGCAGGTTTAGACCCGTTGCCCTCAAATCCCCAAAATGGTGGAACAAGTACTCTAGTGACATGACATTTTCTCTAAACTGAGAGGCAACAATACAAAAGTTTGGTCAGAGACCTGGACTGCCTATTCTAAAACCGTTGGAAAACTATCTCTGCTTACACATTCAGTCTTGATTACCATATAAATTACTCTTGACTCCTACTAAATCAGCATGGCTCAATTCATTTTCACAACATTAGGGTTTTTTTTTTCTTGGAATGGAAGATTAAATAGATCTTTAAAGCTCAACCCCCCCCCCCAAAAATTAATCATATTGAGCATATTTACAAGCACAAAAGATAGTATGTTGCAAAACAAAATTGAAAGAGCTGTAAATAGGAATAGCATACATTTTCTAAAGAACAAGGAATCTGTAAGGGACTTATCATACTACACTGTTACAGCGCTATTATTGCACTTTAACTGCCATGTCAATATCACATGGAATCAAGGGATTTGCAGTTTAGAGAGAGAGGCATATAGATAGAATTCTCAGCCAGAGAGCTCCAGTGCCTTACCAAACTACAAACCCCATAATTTCAAAGGGTTCAGTCAGGACAGTTAAAGTGGAATAATAGCCTTATAACAGTGTGGTATGATAGAGACCTCAGTTACTTGAGAGTGAAAAGTTCATGGTCTGGTGGTGAGAATGGTTAGAGCAGCAATGTGAATCACGTGGCCTCCAGATTTTGTTGGGCTGCAAGCCTCAGCAGCCAGAGTCAGCATAATCAGTGGTGAAGAATGGTAGGACTAGAAGTCCAATGACCTTTGGAGGGCTACATTATTCCCACTCCTGCTATTGAGGAAGTAACTGGAATTAATGGCACTTATTCATGAGATAACTAACATGGAAAAAGTGCATCCCTTTCCAGATTGAAAGTCACTTTGTTATTTTAAGAAAACAAAAGACATTGGCCAAGATCCTGCACCATTAGGCATAGCTACAGTGACAGAGATCCATCATTATAGCTGCTTCTGCTGATGTCACTCCCCCTGCAAAAAAACCTCTACTTTTTGAGCCACCCTAACGAAAAGGTTTCCAAAGTGGTGCAGATTGGGGTGCTAGAAAATAACAACTGAAGCACTCTTCCAGTCATTGGGTGTGTCAAGATGGGCAGCTGGAGAGAGCCCAGAGGGTCCTGTCATAGCTACTTGTTTCACTGTGCCTCACCACCAGGAGAGAATGACAGTTGCAGTTTTCCAGCACCAAAATCTGCAGTGCCTCAAAGACCCTTTAGTTGGCCCACTGTCTGGCTTAAGAGCTAGGCTTTGGTAGTCACATGTGGTCATTAATGACTGCAAACATGGATGGTAAAGTTAAGAGATGATCTCATAAATATTGAACCAGGTAACATCCATTATATATAACTTGGTTTGGCATAAAATTATCATGTTTGATATGTTAAGAGGACAGTTTATTCAGAAAATAGTTACAATTGGACTTACTTTTTTAAAATTTTATTTTTTGTTAAAATGGAGCTACAAAGTCCTCAGTTGTAAGGGAGCAGACGAGCTAAAAGGAATCTCTTTGGTCATGCCACTTTATGAGGAGCAGGCTGGGGAAAAAGAGAAACAGAAGAAACCGTAAATGTTAATAAAGAAATGGAGTTTATTTTGTCTCCTCTAATTCTGCCTAATGTCAAGTAGGCCTAAAGCATTCACTTCCATAAGAAAGAACTGAGAAAGCAAGACCAGAAATTCAAATGATGTGGGATACTGTACATACCAAAAAGTCTACCCGGTACATAGTTTTGTGGAAATAATATGTAGCAATAAATATAAGAAAACCTTCTCTTAATTATTAAATTTATCACCCTAAAAGAAAATTTCCCATGATCCATACTTCAGTTTTTCTGGGGAAAAAAAAAGATCTTCAGAAAAAGGAGAGGAGGCCTTTTTTTCTCTGAATTTTACTCAGTTTTTTCTAGGCCTTCAACATCCAGAGCAATGTACTGTGTAGCCATCAACTATACAATATGAAAAAATGTTGTGTATTGAAAAGAAAGAACATAGGCCAGAATCCTGTTGGCACATTACATTAGTGGCTACATTTTTTCCAAGTTCACTGAGTGTGAGGAGGGAAGGCAGACATTTGCTGTCTCTGAGCAGCTTATTTCTCCTGTGCCTTCCTTCATAGCATTTCATTCATGGTCTTTTCCCTTCTGCCTCCACCAGCACAGAGGGCATGCAGAAAAGAAATGCCTATGTGCAGGCTAAGCACTTAGCATTCTTTGAGCAAGAGAAGTGCGATTTGGGAGGAGAAGAATGGAAACAGAGGACTATAAGGCCTTACTCTACCTCCATCCTTTGTTGAAGCAGATTGATCACATTTACCTATTTCTTTCCATCAGCCAAGACAGGATATGTATGGGTGGAGGGAGTGTGCCATCCACATGATCAAGTGGGAAATCCATTTATATCTGTTCATTTTAAGGAATGATGGAGTAGATTTGTTCTTCTGTGCTTTTTAATTTAACATGATTGGTCTGAACAATTTTTGCTATCTTTAATTTTATATACAGTGGATCCTTTGTATATGTGGAGGTTCAGTTCCAGGACCTCCCACAAATAGTCAAAATGCAAATGATTGTGTCCCGTGTTATTAAACTGCAGCAACGTGTATATTTTAGCATGTCTTTGTTCATGTTGCTGCCATTTTATGTATAGGACACTGTGGTCACTCAAAATCTTAGATCCAGAGGTCACATATATGAAGGGTCCACTGTAGTATCTTTTTAAAAATGTGATATTTATTTTATAAAATAATTTGGCTGGTGTTGTTGTTGGCAAATGTGAGACAGTATTGGATCTTTCAAGTAGAGTAATCAATTGGCAAAGCAGAAGCTGAACAGAAACCAATCCTGTGCCCACCCACTCACCCTACCCTGATGCAAACAGAGGAAAGAAATAAGCTTAATCTTCATAAAATATGCAAAAGTAGCTTTATTTAGACAATTATTTCTGCGTAGTCAAATAGCATGATCTTATGGAGGAGAACAAAAATAGTTGCAGGTTAGAATGATGCAAGAAGAGTGGAGTAGACAAGCAAATAGGAAATCTGGAGATATGCAGACAAGCAGTTAATGAATGTAGGCATGCAAAAATTGGTGTGTTTAACAGATGTGCCTCGTTGTCTTTTTAATAATGTACTCTTGTGCTTGACACACCATAACTTAAATGTACTTATGCCATTAGCATTTGGCCCCACGTCACGAATAATATTGTGAAGTGAAGAAGAAAAACTGGAGTTAAGCTCTTCCTTGCACAGAGACACTGTGTGCCTTTGTGCAAGGAGGCAGTGGATTCTTCGCTTTCTGCTATGAACAATTTCTTTGAGAACCAATAAAAGAATTCAATCATATCACCTGAGAAGTGTAATGCTGTTGTTTTTCATGCCCTTTTGCTGTGTGCATCCACTGCTATGATGGCACTTTTGAAGTGCTGAATTCTTTTAGCATACTTCTAGCAAGTGTTGGCTTGAATGGCTGCTGGAAAATAAGCTCCATTGATTCTCTGTGGAACACAATGACATGTAAAACTGGTATTTCTGGGATCTTTTAAATGGAACAGTTCCCATGAGAAAAGGTAATTTTCACCTTTTTTTTTTATAACTATGCCTTGTCATTTGCATAGGTGTACTTCTCTATTATTGTGTAGGGGTGTATTTGCCTTCATGTCAACTTTGACTTATGGAACGTTATGAATGAGAGAACTTCACGTCACCATATCATCAACGTTCCTGCTCGGCTCTTGCAGACTCAGGGCTGGGGCTTCCTTGGGTCTATCCATCTGTAATGCAGTCTTCTTATTTTCCTATTGCCCTCTACTTTTCTAAGTGTTATTGTCTTTCTAGTGATTTATGTCTTCTCATGATATATGCAAAATACAACTGTTTCAGTTTAATCATCTTGGCTTCTAGGAAAAATTCAGGTCTGATTTGCTCTGGGACTCATTTAGTTGTCTTTTGAAGCAGTCCATGGCATTCATAGAACTCCTCTCCAGTACCACATTTTAGATGAGTTGATTTTCTTCCTCTCAGCTTTCTTCACTGTCCAGCTTTTACAACCATACATAGAAATCAGAAATACAACAGCTGTTGCAATTTAAACTTCAGGTATTCAGTTATATATCTTGAAATTTCAGGATTTTGCCTAATTCATTGCCTAGTTCCTTCATAACTGCCTTTCCAGGTCCCAGTCTTCTGCTTATTTCTTGACTAGTATCTCCATTCTGATTAATGACTGAGCCAAGGTATAGAGAATCTTGAATTATTTCAATGTCTTCATTGTCTGTTTTAAAATCTACATATCTTAAATTATTGATGATCCAATTTTCATGCCTTCTGCCTTCAAATCTAATCCTGCTTTATGTATGACACATGTTCAGCATATAGATTAAACAGCTAGGATGATAAAATTCAGCTTTGCCTGACCCCCTTGCTGATTGGAAACCATTCTATTTCTCTATATTTTGTCCTGGCAGTAGCCTCTTGTCCTGAGTACATGTAACACATCAGAACAATCAAATGTTGTGGTACATCCATATCTTTAAGTGTGATCTGTAATTTTTCATGATCTACACAATCTAAGGCTTTGCTATAATCTATAAAGCACAGACTTTCTTTTGAAGTTCATTGATGCTCCAGTGTATGGTATGATTCCTAGTGCCTCTTCCTTTTCTGAATGCTTAGTTATCTAGCATTTCTTATTCCCTATAGAGTAAAAGTCTTTGTTGCAGAATTTTGAGCATCATTTTGCTTGCATGAGAAATTAGTGCAATGGTACTGTGGTTATTGCTATCTCTGGTGTCCCCTTTCTTGGGAATTGGAAGTATATTGAGCATTTCAGATCTGTAGGCCATTTTTTTTGTTTTTCATAATATTTGACAGATTTTAATTAGAACTAGAGTAGATTATGTCTCTGTAGCTTAAAGCAGGTCTGCTGGTATGCCATCTGTTCCTGGTGATTTATTTCATCCAAGTGCTCTGAGTGCAGCTTGCAGTTCACTTTCTAAAATTGTAGGTTCATCTTTAAATAATTCTTCCTTGAATGAATCATTCATCCTTGCATCTCTTTTATATAGTTCAATGTATTGTTTCCATTATCTCTTTATTTCTCCTTGATGAGGTAATATGTTCCCCTGATGATTGTAGAGCATCCCCACTCTTGCTTGGATTTCCTTTTGATTTCTTGGATCTTGTGGAAGAGATCTCTTGTTCTTCCTTTTTTGTTGCCATTTTCTGTTTCTTTGTATCAACTGTTGTAGTAGTTTTCCTTGCCCATGTGTGCAAGTTGTTGAACAGTTGCATTCAGTGTTCTGATCCTTTCTGTCTCTTTTTACTTTTGCTTCTTGTTTGTCCTTGACTGCTTGAAGAGTTCCATCTGTCACCCATTCAGACATCGCCGCCTCCGCCTCCTCCTCCTCCTTTTTTGGCCCTTTTCGCATGGGCTTTCTGTCGCGCGAGAGCCCCGTGAGCCTCGCGGGAGTGGGAGCGTCGCTCTGCACGACGCACTCCCACTTCCGCCGTGCTCACGGGGCTGCAGCGGCGCGATCGCGGGTTTTTGATTTTCGCCTCGAAGCGAAAATCACCCGTGCTCGCGCAACCTCCTAGCGCCCGCGCGCACTTACCTCCTGTGTGGAGCGTCGGGGAGGTGGCCAGGTCATGCTTCCTTCCCTCCACCCCTGCGGAAGGAAGGGGCGGGGCGCTAGCGCGACAGATGCGACAGCCTCCTGCTTTGCGAGGGGGGGCGGACGCGCGAGCCTCCTGCTTCGTGAGGGGGGCGGACGCGCGAGCCTCCTGCTTCGCGGGGGGCGGGCGCGCGAGCCTCCTGCTTCGCGAGGGGGGCGGGCGCGCGAGCCTCCTGCTTCGCGGGGAGCGGATGCGCGAGCCTCCTGCTTCGCGGGGGGGCGGACGCGTGAGCCTCCTGCTTCGCGGGGGGCGGACGCGCGAGCCTCCTGCTTCGCGGGGGCGGACGCGCGAGCCGCCTCCTGCTTCGCGGGGAGGCGGTCGCGCGAGCCGCCGCCTCCTCCGGGAGGCTTCCGCTTCCCCGCTCGTTCCTTCGCCTGCGGAAGGAAGGAGGGGGAAGCGACAGCCTCCCGGAGAAGGCTTCTTGCATGATCCGCCCTCCCCCGCTCGTGCGAGAAGCCTCAATGCAAAAAGGGCCTTTGACTTTAGATAGTACAGATATACAAAGACACTGTGAAATATATTGAGATACAAAGACAGGATAGCAGATAGTTGTTATATATGTATTTGCAAAATAGGAGAGGGCTCAGATACTCAACACCTAATCCACAGAAAGATTTGAAAAGAAGATGAATACTCATTAATGTGGAAATTCTTCATTTATAATCCACTGTAGTGAATTCATTCATCATTTTGATTGGTTGGTTGCTTCACAGAAATTTAACCTTGCCAATTTTACTTGGTTTATATGAAACTAAGCTCTGAAATGTTACTTTATCTGTAATATTACCGTTGCCTTCAACACATTACTGTTTTCCTGTAGATCCATTTTTCATATGTTAAAACAGTGCTACATAGAATGTAAAAACACAAGAATCAGTAAATCAGAATATCTCTGCTACTGCTTCAGTCTGTTACAGTGCAGAGTGACCAGTTCTTGACAAATGTCATAATACCAGAAGGATTCCTGAACTGCCAGCAATTGAAAACTGGTTGCCTTTGTATTCAGAAATATGAAACTATGCCACAATTTCCCCCACCCACCTTCAATTAGATGCCAGGAAAAATTCCTGAAATGACAGAGGGAAACTTAAGAGAGCCAGTCCAACTCAGTTGCTTTGCTCCCAGTTCTCATCATAAACCTGGATGGATTTTAACAAAGCTAATTCCAGCTCTGAATACATGTATGCCTTCACCACTCCTTCTAGCCAACCCATTGTCCAGAAAATCGTTAAGATTTGGAATGGACCAGAACTAACTTGGTCTGCTGTTCCCTCTGTGTCATGTACAGTTTGGAACTAGTCAAAAATAACTAGTTACCTATCCCCTACCTCAACAGGCAACACATCATTAACTGAATTCTAGATGTTTTACTGTCATAGCATTATTCATTGTTATTACTTACCTTTCTTTATTGTAAGTTGGACAAGATGTGTATGTTCTGGTCTGTTCTGAGTTTGAAAATAGAATCCTGCACAAGTCACAGTGAGAGGCAGTGTGGTGTAATGATTTGAGTGTTGTACTAGGATTCTGAGAGATCAGAGTTTGAATCTCCACTCACATATAGAAACCCCCTGGTCATACTGTCTCAGCCTCAGAGAAGGACAATGGCAAACCCCAGAATATATGTTGCAAGAAGAAACTAGAAATCAACTACTTTGAAATGTGGTGCTGGAGAAGGCTTCTATGAATCTCTCCTAAAAAGACTCCAAAATAAAAGCCAGCCTGAGCAATCCCGAGAAGTGAAGATGAGTAAACTGTACTTTGGACATATCATGAGAAGACGTGATTCACTCAAAAAGACAATAATGCTTAGTAAGGTAGAAGACGCTGGGAAATGAGAAAGACTGCAGTGCAGATGGATAGACTCAATCAAGGAAGCCACATCTCTGAGTTTGCAAGACCAGAGCAGGGTGGTTGAGAATAGGGTAACTTGGAGATTTCTCATTTGTAGTGTTGCCAGAAGTTGAGGTCAACCTAATGGCAGTTAACAACAACAGGGTTGCTATAAGTTTCAGTCAATTGAAAGGCTCATGACAACAACAGACTAGGGTGGTAGCTTTTCTTCAACTGCTGCACAGTCCAGGAAGTGTGGGAGGCAGCTGTCAGCAACTTCCTGAAGTGCCTAGAGTAGAAATAGGAACTAACAAGTCAATAAAGTTATTAATTAATTTGAACATTTTCTAAACTGGGGAAACTAAAGTGGGGAAACTAAATTTATTTGTTAACTAAATTGATAGACTTAAGTTGGAATTTTAGCACTAGAATGTAATTTTTAAGTTATTAATACATCAAATGGATTAATAACGTTTACATTTCCCAGGTTTTTTTTTTTTTACCCAAAGTCAAATCTCTTGCATTTTTGTAGCATTACTTCTTGCTTTTTCTTAGTCCCTCAGGATTGGGGAGTTATAATATTTAGGTCGTAAGAGCTAAGCTGCTTATTTATTTTAGTTCATTATCAGTGTGTGAGAGTTTAGATAATTCTAAGGCTAAAAGATCTAAAACCAGCAAGTAGTAAGGGCACCTTGGAGGGGTTGTTCTTTGTAGCAACCAGATAATTTTCCTCTGTTCTACAGAAGACAGCACTTAAAAGGTCCACATCTGTCCCAAGAAACTGAATTTTGAAATGCTTGACCTGGGATTCACACAAGAGTCAGCTAAAAGGGATGTGTGTGTAGGAGATGAGATTATAAGGGAGAGAGAAAGGGAAAGCAAGAGAGGAATTTTGGTGGGGTGGAAGAGAAATAGTTTTGTTTGTTTTGTTTTGTTTTGTTTTGTTGGCGGGGGGGGCATCATGCACCATTGTAACTGGCACTCTAAACAGTTTGGAAATAAGTGCCAGATACAAAAATAAGGAAAAAAGAGAGAGTACCAGGAAAAAATCCATAAGCCATAAATCACCCAAAGACAGATTCTGTGAGATGAAAGACAGTCCTGAATGTTGATCTTTCATCCCCCAAATGCCTTAAGTCAGAGCTTTCCAAATGGTGTGTTGAGACATGTTAGTATGTCAGCTACAATGTATAGGTGTGCCACATGAATGTAACGGGTGAAGGGGCTGCCTATCCTACTGCCGTGGCAGGCTAGGCCCAGATGAAGGGGCTGCCTCTGCAGTTGCCACTGCCACTGCCCCGGGCCAAGGAAAACTCTGGTGAGGGTGGCAGCAGCAGGCCAGGTCTCCCACCACTCAAGGCTGAGGAAGACCCCTGCGAGGGCAGCAGCAGGCCAGGCTCTGGTGGGGGGGCTGCCTCCACTTACTGAATTACTGTGTCGTGAAATAATGCATGTCTAAAAAGTGTGCCACCAACATGGAAAGTTTGGAAAGCTCTGCCTTAAGTAGTCAAGGCAGGTTTAATATGCAAAGGGATCTTATGCCACTTTTGAAACTGAGATCAAGAAGTTGGTAGCATAAGCTTTCATAAACTCAGTACTTCATTAGATGCAAGTTCAGTTAGCCAGTCAGAATAAAGCATTTTTACACCCTGAGGTTGCATGGGAACCAGATTCAACTGAAAGCAGCTCTCTCATGAGGAGAGTCTATATTGTGACCTTGAGAGCCCCAAATGAAGATAACGTAGGTGGAAAACTGAGCTCACATGCAGCTTGAGCTTTCTGGTAATGGGACTGGTTTTTCATGGCTTCTGGTGAATTACTAGCAGCAGGATATCTTTATAGGTGTGATGCCAACAAATCAGCTGAGATGGGTTGGAGTGATTTGCCATCTCATGTCATGCCAGCTTTCAGCTATATATCCCACTGGACTATTCTGATTCTTGGTCATTCTCATCCTTGCCACTGCTGGATGAAGAGTGCCACTGCTTATTGTATAATATTGTTTTGATTGTTGGAAATAAAGATAGTAGCCCTGTTGTTCTTCCAAAGAAGAAAGTGGCATAGAGATGGTTCTGAAGTGCCATCAAGGCAGATTACAGGGTCAGAACCAGTTTAGGCTTAACAACATAATGCCTTTATATTTCTGTACTTCAGTTTTTCAGCCTTGCTGTACAAGAATTTAGGAGTGCAAACTTCTATATGACTTTTTTATGAGCCTTTTGTTTTATTTTTTGTAGCTTTTTTGTAGCTTGACACTGTTTAAATAGCTAAATTGAACAATCACTCTGAAGATTTTGCACCACTTTAGAGCCAAGGTTAATCTGACTCCCCCAAAAACTGTAAACTTAGGCCATTTCTGCACTATGGCCCCATCCTGGCATGGGGACATGTTAAAGCCAGGCTGTGACACATGCTGTCCACAATGTTGTCATGATCCTGCTCCTGTCGTGTCCCCAGCCATCGTGATCATGCATTATACCGTTACTGGAAAAAATTGAGCAATAGGTCCCTTTTGCGCAATGATCATGTCAGCTGGGGCTGTGCAGAAAGGGTGGAGGTGCTATCAGGGTGCTTCCTTCCCCAGTGGAGCATAGGAAGAGGCCAGCTGCACTGCAGAAGGAAGGACCATGTCCTGACTGCTACCGTCTGCCAGCAGCTGGCCAGGTGTGGAGCAGAGTGTTCGGGACACGCTGTCATCCCAGCAAAGACAGGGCCAGGGTGATGCCAGGATGTTGCAGAATGCAGGTAAGGTGTATAAAGGGCCTTAGCCTGCTTTAGTGCTGAAAAAAGAATGATTTACAATTGTTGATAACATACATATCCTCTTTTCTTTTGTTTCTTATATTTTTATAATTTATATTTTAACTTAATAAAGAAATAAAATTAGAAAAAAACTAAAAAAAAATCCTGTGTTTAAGTGCTGAAATATGAGTTAACATCATTTCATTGTAAGGTCATTGTGAGACTTTACAAAGAAGAAGAATACAGTACTTGGGAAGAAGAATTATACGCTATTGTTTGTAAAGCTAAGGAAAACTACTTGGAATAATTGGGTGCAGCATATACACTTTTTAAATCTCCAAAAAACAATGTTTCATTTTATCCTGGATTAAACAGTTATTTGTTCTCTGTGTTATGTTACATCAGAAGTGCAAGGTATACATTTATTAAAAACAAAACAAACAAAAAACAGTTTACCCCTCTGACTGTTTACTAGCAGCCTGTTCTTTACATGGTTAGTAACTATAGCCATAGACGGGTTGATGATGCCCAGGTGTATTGCCCAGTTGTCCCTGAGCTGTACTGCAATTACGTGAGTAGGGCTGTGGACCACTGTAGAAGAATGTCAATGCACTATAATGCTTTGCAATTGCATTCAGCACCTGGCTGTGCAAAGTCCTTTTTTTGGTACATCTCAAGAAAATCACTGACCCAGCTGCAGGACTTGCTCTTAAACCACAGGTCCACAAATGCAACTGGATAATGCATCTGATTTGGGTGGATATGCGTACTCCCATCTGTGGACTCAGTGCAACAAAAGTACAGCTAGAGCTGCATTGGAATTAAAGAATTGGGATTCAGAGAGATACCTCAGTTATCCAAGGGCTAAGGTGGGATTGCTTGTTTGCTTGCTTTTTAAATTTGAAAACAGTTCTCCTCACCATAACCATACTCTGCAGCTGTCCCAGTTTGGCAGGGATAGTCCCAATTAATCCTCTATCAGCCCATTTTTTTCAGCTGCTTTTAAAATGCCCAGGTTTCTCTGTCCTCTCAAATTCTTCCTTTTGTCCTCAGCATACTTCAGTTGCTGCAAACTGAGTTCAAAGTGCAAAAGTAGTTTTCACTCAGCAATGGGAAGAACAGAGGAGGGCTGGAGTCTTGTCCATCCAAGTAAGCTCCAGCAGAAGCAAACTGCTGCAGCCTCTACAAGGTGTACTTGACTTGGTGTATTCACAGTCTGACGTTGCTTGGCCACACATGTTCTAGGTTTCATCTGTGAAATGTTGGAGGGGATCATATTACAAACTGCTTTTGAAGGTCTCCTCAACTGTAAAAACAGCCATATTTCTCAAGTGGCACAAGGCAGAACGAAGTCCAGTTGTGCCTACTGATATTGTGTGTGTCAACAGAATTGATTTCTTCTTTCACCTCAAGATTTGCACGTAGCTTGTTGAGGAACCTACCAGTCCATAAAGGAGTGGGGAGCAGAGAGTTTCTTGGGAAGCAGAGGACAAAAGATCCATTGTATGAGAATCAGTTCTTTCCTGCTCTATGACACTCTAGCACATTGTCCCGTCACAATACCAGCAGCACCTCTGTCAGGATTAGAGCATGTTCCCAATGCTCCTCTGCACGCAACTAGCTGCCTGCAGAAGGGAATGTGAGGGACATGCCCCATCCTTCAGACTGCAGCCAGCCTTCTCCCTATGCTGCAGTAGGGGAGGAAGTGCATCGATCATGCTTCTGGCCCTTCTGCATGGCTAGTTACAACAGAAGGCTCACACGATCGGGGGTCATTGATGGAGTTTCTCCATCAGTGACATACCCCACGATGGCAGTGGCTGGCGACATGAGAAGGGCGGGACCACTGTGATGTCATGCGGAAGCATTGTCACAGTCCCACTCCTCTCATGTCCCAGTGCCGGGACGCTGTCCTCATAAGGAAAGGGTGTAAGACCATTTCCGCGCTACACTGTTATAGTGCTATTATTCCACTTTCAACATCCTGGGGTATTCTGGGGTTTGTAGTCTACTAAGGTCAAAGAGCTCTCTGGTTGAGAATTCTAAATGCCCTTCCCTAAGCTCCAAACCTCAGGATTCCATAGGATGTTGAACGTGGAATAACAGAACTATAACAGTGTAGTGTGGAAAGGGCCTTATTCTCTACTTATCAATTGGGGATATAGTTCCTAGCTCCTTGGACTTACAAAACTAAGGACAGGTGTTTGGGGTGCTGTAATAGCATCTAGCAGTTTAAATTGGAGGAGATACCCTGCTCAGTCCTTGATCTTAAAAGTCTTCCACATTTAGATTGCATTATCATACCTACAAACTCAGGAAAGTTTCCTATTCAACATGATGTGCCTTACATATGAACAGTAGTGTACAGGACTGAGCTCTGGAAGTACAAGTAGCAAGAACATTACTTACACCATTTTTAAAAAATAGCTTATGTTGCTGAATTCTAGTTTCTCTGATCCTTGGGAATATGCACTTCAAAGCAGGGATGTGGGAAGTTAGGTTTCTACCTCATATGTGGCTCCCAGGGCCACCCAAAAATTGCTTTGAAAAAAATCTTTTCTGAGAAAAAAAATGCTGGCCAAAAGTATCCCCCAACAACTCCTTGGTGGCACAGGATCAATTTTGCTGCATTCCCTCCTGCAATCATTTCAGACTCAGCACTTTTTTTTTCTAAAAGGACCAAAATAGACCTTCCCATTACTTCTTGTTGAAAAGAGGCCTCTCCTGGGCCTAAAGTAGCCCAGCCCCCTTCGAACAACATGGCAAAATTGCCCCCCAAGGATCTTAGGGAACATTGTAAGCATTTAGGTACAAAACAATTGGAAATTTTTGTTTTCCAATTGAGGACAGTGGAGGAAGGCATGATTGCCTGGGTCCCAGTGTGGCTTCTTAATCTCTTACAGTTGTCCACCCTGATAATTGTATAAATAGTTGTGTAAATGCTTCGTTCTGCTCTCATACATTCCCTCTTTCTTATTCCTCCTGGACAGATCAGTACTTTTATGGATCCAAACAAAATGTGGAAGTTTCAAGAACATACCTGGAAAAGGGCAAACTTCTGAGAAGGCCATTTTCTGTACTAATGAATATTTTGTCACTTCAACTCTTCAACCCAGGAGAAGCCTGACACCATGGTAGTGAGCTAACACAAAAGCAACCATTGGGAAAACGATGGAGCCCTTTTGTATTTGAACCTTATTTATACAAGAAAGGTTTTGGAGATCACAAAGATGGGTGATCAATCTAGCATTGCAGACACAGGAGACAACACAAGCATTTGGGACAGTTTGATATTTGCACACCCTATCTGTGTAAACTGGAAGTCAGAAGCAGAAGGATCTATCTATCACTTAGCGAGCATTTTGTTTGTTGTTGGCTACATGGGTGGAAGTGGATTTTTTGGTCTGCTCTATGTTTACTTTTTACTTGGACTGGGTTTTCTCTGCTCATCTGTCTGGTCCTGGCTGGATGTCTGTGCAGCTGATATTTTCTCTTGGAATTTCATCCTGTTTATGATCTGCTTCATACAATTTATTTATGTAACCTACCAAGTCCGGAGTGTGGCATTTGACAAAGAATTCCAGGACCTTTACAGTGCTCTATTCCAGCCTTTGGGGATATCACCGACTGTTTTTAGGAAGATTGTCTTGTGTTGTGATGAAGAGGTCATTACATTGGAGAAAGAGCACTGCTATGCCATGCAAGGCAAAACACCAATTGATAAACTCTCTTTGCTTCTATCAGGCAGGTTTGTATCACTCTGTCTTCCCACTTCTAAACTTAAAAAAGAGAAAAATACCCAGGATTGACAAACCTATTGCTTGGTCTCTGCATTTGCACTTGGAGCCAGCAGGTTACATTTATCTTGCTTCACTACTACTGTGCAGTCTTGAAAAAAAATGCAAGCACTAGTGTAGTCCACCTGTAGGATTCTGAGAATTTCTCTTATAGTGTCTTCTATCTCTAATGCTTAACGTGCCTATGCTGCTGTGGGACAGACAAACAAAATTTAGTAGGAGGGTCTTCCCCAGCCTGGCACCTTCCAGATGTGTTGAAGTATGACACCCATATACCTTAGCTGGTACAACCATTTGTGTTAGCAGATAATGAGCAAGGCACAAACACATTATATTGTATGTATGTGAGAAAGCAGGAGTCTGGTGTCTTTACAGAGTGCCTGCCATGTTTATAGGCATTCCATTCCAGGAATCCCCATGTAAAACAAAAAAACGCAAAGTATCATGTCCCGTTATAGTCAGTGGACGCAACATGTGCACTTAATATGTGTACAACCTCACATTTGTGTGCGCAGAAGTTGTGTGAGAGAACCCATTGTACATAATTTTCCTGCTGAATATCACCAAGGCCAACAAAATTCAGCAGTCTTCCTAGAAGATGGTCATCTAAATACCTCTGGAAGCTCAAGAGGCATCACTTCTCCCAAGTTTCTATCTAAGATGTGGTACTCAAGACGTTTCAGAACATTTATTGTAGAACTAACATACTACCATGTAAGTTTGACTAATCCTTTTTAAAAACCATTCTGACATGGAATGCACAAAGGCCACAAATTGCCCACAGTACCTGAAATACTTAGCATAGATTTTATGGAGAAAACCTTTCATCCTCACTATGACCTTTAGTACATATCAGAAGGTTGGACCATCCTTATAAAGGCAATCTGTGCCTTCAGTTCTGTTCCCTTCGTGATTCCCCTGGTGTTGCTGCCTGCACAAATCAAACTTGCTTTGGAAGAATGTCCCTGAGAATGTCTCTGAAAACAGGACTCTGTTCTTTACCTTTTGTGTTCAGAAATGGGCATCTGAGAAGTCCAAAGGAGATTCAAGACTATGAGGAAGGAAGACATGAACTGAAATTAATGTTTCTGGCTGAGATCCTATGCTGCCTACTTAGTTATGCCCAACCCCCTGCACCCACAAAAGCCAGCAGCTGCACTGAGCAACAGAGATCTGTTCTGCTGCCTTTTGGGAGCAGCAAGGTGAAGTTTCTAGCCCCCTCCTGCCAGTGGGTGTGACAATCAGAAGTAAGATTCCTGTTGTAAGTCCTTGTTGCAGCTTCAGTCACTGGCAGGAGAGGGCTGGAAACTTCAGCTGGTTGCACCCCAATCAATAGCTAAATAGACATCTATTACTTGGTGAGGCTGCTGGCTGTTTTTAAAGTAGGTGGGTGTGTTTACATTTATAAGAACAGTGCCATGATTCTGAATATGTAGTATTAGTGAATATGTAGCAGTTATGGATCTATAATTCTAGGTTACAGATCTGTAACTCTGGAGCAGTAACTGCAATATAGAATGTCAACCTGTGCTTTTTACCTTTTGACTGTTTTTTTCATATTAGGAGGAGAAATCATGCAGCCCTCCAGATGGAGCTGGACTGCAAGTCCCATCAGCCCTAGCCTGCACAGGCAATGACTGATTATAGGAGCTGAAGTCCAACAGCATCTAGAGAACCACAAGTTGCCAAGCTCTTTTCTGCATAATACCTTATTCTCAGTAAGGACTGAAAGATATATTAATAGCATTTCTTGTGCCTGTCATTGCTAAAATGATTAGACATAAGGATGAGAGCCTTATAAACTAGGGCTACTTAGGCTCTCTGGTGTGGGGGACCAGTAGGGGTTTTGTTCCCAATGTGGTAGGACTAGCACCATGTTTGTTCCCTTGATTACAGCTGTTCCTGTCTTTCCTGGAAACTCAGATTTAAAAAGTACATTATAAATTAATAAGCAACTAAAAACCAACAATAAAATGGAATGGGATAGCAAAATAAATGTAAATGGTGTCCTCAAACAATGAAAAAAAAATACTCATGGCTGCCAAAATACACAAAATACAAAATTCGCAACAAGAAGTTAAATTGACATGGACCACTATCTAAAGTATTCCATAAACTACAACAAGAAATGTCAAGATGCATGGCACGCTACCACAAAGCATTTACACAAAAAGAGAAGTCAGTTCAGAATAAAGTCCCAAAACATTTTGCAAAAATGCACTCTAATCTGTAGCTCTTTAAATTAACTACACATCTGATTGACTGCTATGAGAGAATCCTCTAGTTGCTTGCAAATCTATAAAAGGCCTTTTACTTGTTGGCAACAGATCTGTGACTACCTATTAGAGAAACAATCTTTAGTAACTGGACAAACAGTCTTGAATAGCTGGCAATTGATGGCCACACTCAAAATTTTAAGTAGTTGTTTCATGATAGATCTTCAGTAAATTGTTTTCAGATGTTTAGAATGCCAGTTACAATGGTGCATCAATTTCCCAGAGGTTATATACTTCAGTGTGGTAGTGTTTTCAGACAGCAGCACTCCTAGACACTTGCCACAAACCAATAACCAGCAGCTTGTGGACCACCACTTTGAGTAGTGCTGCTCTAAACTATGTGAGATGCATTTCCTGTCCCCTCTTAGTGAAATTCTGCAAAATGCCTGGTATATGCCCAGCATCAGAGAGAAGCTCTCCTGACTGAGTTAGCAGCACTATGTGGAAAATAAGCATTCTCCATGGCTGAGCATTATGAATTTTTTCTTTTTTGTATAAATTGATACTCCAGCCGTAAGTTTGGCTTTCCTTCTACTGTACCAGTATTGTTTTAATTCAGACTGCTCTTTTTTATTAGGATCAGAGTAACAGTGGATGGGGAATTTCTGCATTATATTTTCCCACTTCAGTTTCTGGATTCACCTGAATGGGATTCACTGAGACCCACAGAAGAAGGCATTTTTCAGGTAGGGGAACTCTGCAAGACTGTGGAAGAATTAACTTTGGTCATTTTTGCACTACACTGTTAGTTTACTGAGGCCAAAGAGCTCTCTGGCTGAGAATTCTAAATGCCCCTCCCTTAACTGCAAATTCCAGGATTCCATAGGATGTTGAAAGTGAAATAATAGCACTGTAACAGCATCATGTAGAAACGACCATAGTCTCTTGCCTAGAATTTGTGGTCCAGAAGGCTAAACTAAATGCCATGTGCAGGGTTTCATTGTCTTTCTAAGCCAGAGTGATGGCAAACACCATGCACAAGGAGGACATCTGAGCCTTGCTCCTAGCCACTGTCTCCTTTAAAAAAGAAGAAAGCTACATTGGCACCAAATGACCTTTTTTTTTTTTACCATGTTCATGTGTGAATATAAGGAGGGAAAAAGATAGAGTGGGAGGTAGTTGCATACATTATTCCTGGGCTGGACAAAGCTTTTATAACGTTAAGCCTCAGCTAATTGAGAAGAAGGTGCAAGTACCATAAACTCGGTGAATCCAGGTGAAGGTACCCATCTTCTCTTACCTTTCAATCTTGAACTGGGGAAGTGTGAACTGAGTTGGGAGGGAATGATTGTGACTGAAAGTCTGAGAATCTTCTTTTGATTTAGATGCCTGTTGCTTTGGTTGCCTATTTAGTCTCTGCCCACTACTGCTGTTGTCCAGTACCTGCCCAGCTGCTTTAGAGCAGTACTTCAGTTCAGATCATTACAGTAAATTGGGGTGGGAATCATGTGGCCTTGCAAATACAGTTAAAGTGTTCCTCTCAGCATTCCATGCCTTTGGCTTTGCTGGCTAGGAATGCTGGGAGTTGTAGTCCAACTATGTATAGAGGACCACACAATTCCCACACCTGTGAAGCACAGTATATCTGAATCTTGGGGGCTCCAGCATCCTGCTTCCATAATTAGGGGGCTGTGCCAATCTAGAAGGGCAGGTTAGTTAGACTTCACTGCCTGATGTTCTGCTCTGCTCCACCTCTTACTCTGCCTACTTAGCTCTGCCAGCCACCACTGCTTCCCCACTTGCCTATCTCTTTAGCCACGATGCTGATTTGCAATGAAATAGTTCACTTCTGACTATTAGGCTTGGTTTTTGCTGGTCTTTTCAGTGTTTCAGCAGTACTTCAACTCAGACCTTTAAGAGAAGTTCTCTGGGATTCTAGGGTAATGGCCACCTGGAAAGCAGCTGCCTATCTCTCCTTTCTGCCCCTTAGCTAGCCCATCTGCCTCTGCCAGACACTGCTGCTGGCCTGCCTAACTACCATACCACTGTCTCCCCCCAACTCTTGTTATTTAACTGGCTCTTCTGAGGAGCAGCTCTTCAACAGAAGAGCTTAGGAGTGCTTTAAGGAAGGAGTGGAGCATGTGTGCCCTCCTGTGATACTGTGGTGGTTGATCCTGCTGTTACTATTGTGCGATGTCAACTTGACTCTAACACAGGGCAACCCAGTCATATGGTTTTCTTGGCTAGATTTATTTGGAGGATTTTTCCATGGCCTTGAGAGAGTGTGACTTACTCAAGATCACCACAGTCATAGTGGTTTTCCGTGGGTGAGGACGAATTTGAACCTTGATTTCCTAGAGTCCTATTCCAACAGGGAAGTTCCCTGGGAGTCCCTCTGAAGCCCCCTGAGCTCCCCACCCATTTTTAATTTAAAAAAAAAAATCAGCTCAGTTTTCTTCCTGAATCCCCTCCCCCATGGCTGCCTGCAAATGGGGCAGTTTGCCTTTTCCCTTCCCCCAGAACCGCCTCCCAAAAGAGACTCCCATTTTTTTACTTTAATTGAGTCAAAACAGAAGCAATGTGACATCACTTCCACTGGACTAGTATGTATTGGTGCATCCTCTAGGAGGAGGAATTGTGGAGATAAGCTCTGTCCCCTTGCTGTAAGGGCTTAAGGGAGGTACTTCTGATACTTATGTGGGCAGTGCCAGAACCAGAGAAGCTTGACTTGGCAAGACTGTACAATCAAATGAGTGTAAATGGTTGGCCAAGGCCCTGCATTGGCAGACACAGCTGCAGTGACCAAACTCTATTGTTGTACCTGCTTCTTCTGATGCAATAGCCCCCACCTACCCAGGCAAAACCCTAACCAAAGGGTTTCTGGGGTGCTGCAGACCATGGGGTGCACTGAGAGAAGCAGCTACAGGAGGACCCCAAGGGTCTTTCCAGGTGTTGCAAACAGAAAACATAGGTTTTGAGAATCATGATTGATCACAGATGAGTCTCAAAAGTTACAAGATTATAAGTCTGGTTTATGATCTCATAAAGATTGAACACGATGCATTCAGGTTTTTTTAAAAGCAATTAGAAGATGTTTGGTCTGAAAGTCTTTGAAGCCATTTGTCTACAATTTGGCTGGGATGATCTTTCTTAAGGGTATATCCTGTCTCCAAATTTTGTGAATATAGGTTGAGAGAGAGACAGAGACAGAGAGACAGATCACTTGCTTGCTTTTTTGGTTTCCTGGTGCAACTGAGTAGATCTGGTTTTCCAAATCTCAGTTCAAATCAAGGTTGGGATCAAATCAGGTACAAAGCAATCCAGACACACGGTCTAACTGGCAGGGGCGGGGAGGCTTTGCCTAGACCTAGTGAAATTACTGGTGCCAGCAATCAATACTATTAGCATGAGAGTTGGTAGACATCTTGTGTTGCAATGTCAGCAGATGGTGCTTGCCTAGCATTAGGGTTCTCTGGAGATAAGCCACGGATACAAAGTCAAGCACTGAACTGTTCAAATCTGCAAAGATATACAAACATTATATATATATATATATATATGTGTGTGTGTGTGTGTGTGTGTGTGTGTGTGTGTGTGTGGAGAGAAATAGTCATTTATATTCTATAATATAAGGTTGTGTTTTTTAAAAATGTTCTTGAATGAGGAGACCTCAGGCTCTAGAGGTAATGTTTGAAAATTTCCCCACTTCCTTCTTACAAGATCAGTTCCTAGTCTGTTATAAAATGGGAAGAGTTCTGTTGATTTGTCCTCTGTAGAGAACATATCCTTGCTCTCATCAGCAGCACATGAAAAGCTTTAAGGTTTAATGCAATAACAAGTTTAAAGTTGAGGATGAATATCCCCTTGCAGTTTAAAGGAATGTATGGTGGGATGCCAAGTGCACACCCTTGGGTACTTCCTGGCTTCCTGCATAGGAGTTGCAGTGGATTTTGATGCCCTATTTTAATACCAAAGATCCATGCAAGCGCAGTTTTTAATGCAATGGGGTCAGATCATTGTTTCTCAGCCTCCACTCTCAGAACATCTGTTGGTTTTTCCGAACAAGCCCCCCCCCTTTCTTCCTTGCTACCTGGTGCTCCTGGAATTCTCTCTCAGAATACCTGTTTGAAAGAACCTCTTTAATTCCTTCAGATCTCTCCCCAAACACACCTTTTTCTATGAAGTTCCCTGTGCAGCTTCCCATGCTCGCCTATAATTGAGCCAAAGCAGCCAAACATCTGAAACGTGTGGACCAAGCCTGCCTCTCTTTCCTCTGTTGTTTTCCTTGTGTTGAGTTCCCCTGTGAAATCCTACTAGACACACACACACACACTACCCTGATTTCTTGGGGGACACCTCAGTGTGCTCCACGTGATGGGAAATGGAAACTAGCCAGAGCACGAGCTATAGCAATGCAAGAGGCAGGGTAACCTAGTGGGGTTTTTTTACCCAGTTTTTACAGGGTCAGGCCAAGCCAAAAACCAAACAAGAATGTCCAATAAATGATTTTACTGAATGCAAGTCTCACACACCAACACAATCACACACACATGCACTCAAGAGCTATTAAGAAACAAAAGAGAGGAAATTGGATAGGGGAGTATTAGAGGGGTACAGTTGGGGTAATACTGCACCTTTTCCTGAAGTCCTGGGTCCGGGAAGGCAGCAGAGAAGTGGGGTTCAGCATGGAGAGGGCTGAGGGGATCACTCAACAGATGGAGCAACGGTCTGCTGGGGTGACTGGGAGTGATCCAAAGAACCACTCAAAAACTGGGACTATTTGTAGGGGGAAAGGTACCTGGAGGACTAATCCTTTCCTGGGGAGAACAATGGGTGTTGTAGTGATAACGAAGCTCCACCATGGTAATTTCATTTGTGTGATGGGATTGCAAGGTGTTGCCAAAGTCTCAGGATCTTCAGCCGTGTTAGTTTGTAGTGTGACTTCATGTAAATAGTCCTCGCCTGATGGAATATTTGCTCAACTTGGGGCAGACACGCTAATCCCCTCAAGTTGGCATCTCAGGGCTGAGGATGCTTTGTTTATTGTGGGTTTACACATCTGAGGTCTCCTGGGGCTACGTGACTGGGGATTTTACTGGCTTGACCTGGTTTTCCATCTTTGACCGTTGCTGCCTACGTGCACATCTGGGTGACCTCTCAGGCACATTGAATCATATTTTAATATCAAAATTGTAAACCACGGAACAGGGTTTTCCAGTGAGATAACACACACACACCAGCTCTCAGTTAAAGAAGGTCTTTTAATTAGAGTGTGTTCTACTTGCATTTCTGTTTTTTCCATCACTGTTACAATTTAATAGCCTTTAAAAAAGGCTTGTTTGTTTAATTGTTGTTTAACTCTTGTATTGTGCATTTTTTAAACCTGCACTTTGTTTTAAATCAAATGGTGACCTATCTTGAGTCCCATATCGGGAGAAGGGTGGAATATAAATTAAATAAGTAGATAGATAAGTAAGTAAATAAAAATAAATAAAGTACCATCTACATTGATCACAATACATAAGCCAGAATTCTCCATCAGGTACTTAATATAACCACCATAGCTACATAGCTACATGTTGTCTCCTGTCCCCAACTCTCCCAATCTCTGCTTAGCCTCATGCAAGTGACAGGAGTCAGTGTATCTGTTCTCCTGTCCATTGGGAAGCAACTGATCTCTGATGTGACAGCCAGAAGCAGAGTCTCTGTCACAAGGTCCCCTCATGCTGGAGATTGTAACGTGGTGCGGTGGGTAGGACCATCTGCCAACTGCTTTTCAGTCAACAGGAGGACAGATCCCCATCTTTTGCAGTGATTGCTGCTCAGAAAGTGGAGACTGGGGGACTTTCATGGTCCCTAAAGCAGTAGATAGTTAGGAATCCTGAATATGAACCAGTCATGAATATGTAACTCTAGGTTACATATTCATAATTCCATACTGAATTACAGACACTGTTAATAATCATGAATGCAGGTATGGAGTGTGAGAATTGCTTTACTTTTAGTAGCATGGCTATGTGAACAAGCATCAGTCTCTACCTGTTCTGTATGCACTTCACTTCTCTTTGTTTACCCATTAAATGCAGTAGAAACAAACAGCATCCACACCTGGATGTGCATTCATTTCATTTATGCTTTTAGTGTGTTAATTAGTGTGCAGATCTCCTTCGTTGAAAGAAAATGCAGAAGTGTAGATGAGGAGTTAGAATAAACATGGGAAAGAAGAGTGCAGTTTTCCAAATGGTGCTGGCCTGGAACTTGCAGTGTTCCCCACCATTAGCTATAGTGGCTTAGACTAGTGAGAGCTGCAATCCAACAACAGCTGGAGGGCACCCCTAGAATAAAAGGTGGGTGCCACTTGGTGATTAGGGCTTGTAAGTATGGATCTGCAAGGATGGGATGGAGTTCTTGCTTTATATGTACTGGATCTACCTTTTGTGAGTTACATTTTTGTGTGCCTTAGGGAAACATTTTACCAAATAAAGAACAGAGGAAAGGTGTTCTTTATAAATCCCATTTATAAAAATATCAGAGTTGAAGCTTCTCTCTCTCTCTCTCTCTCTCCCCCCCTCATTTTTCTGGAATGTATCTTTCAGGTAACTCTCACAGCAGAAACAGACTGTCGGTACGTGGCCTGGAGGAGAAAAAAGTTGTACTTACTCTTTGCTAAACATCGATTCATCTCGCGCCTCTTTTCAATTCTCATTGGAAATGACATTGCTGAAAAGCTTTATGCTCTGAATGACAGGGTGATCCTGGGGAAAGGATTTCGATATGACATCCGTTTACCAAATTTCTATCATGTATCAGTATTAGATACGCCTAAAAGACAACCTGGAGACCAGTTTCAGAACAATTCAAGACAACATTAACAAATATCATAAACTGCAACACTTACTACAAAAATTGTCTTCATCGCTCCCAAAATTAAGTACTGAAAGACATTATGGTGGCATCATTAAAAAAAAAAGGCAAACTGAAAATTCTCATTAAAAAAACCCTCAGAAAATAAAAGCACTTATTTTTTTTTCTAGCAAAAAACCCACCACCATCTAGATTGGCTTTTTCCACCTTATTAAGAACCAGCAGGTCATCTTGTGTGATTGTGCATTGTGAATAGTTTTTATTGACTTCTGCTCATCTTATTACTTTGGAGGTGGGTCGGGGACAGATATGAATCATTATTAGATAAAGCTTTGTTGTAATTGTGGTGCCTTGTGTCTTGTGCTTCCAAAAATGACATTTGCACAGAGCTGTTCTTCATGTTTATTGCGGCCTCCTTGTCATCATGAATTATGCAAGCAGCGTTATCTTAGAGAAAAGCAGCAAGCAAACCATCTTTAAAAAATAATCTTGACTCACTTGTTACTTTATAATTACAATGCATAAATTTGGTCTTCTCAACATGCAGTGTCTTACAGAAGCTGACACATGGAACAGGAGGCTGCACAATCTTGTAAGACTTGGGAGAAAGCTAACAATAATTTCATTCTTGCCTACCCTTATGAGATGATGACTAGATTTCTCTCAGAGAATAGCAGAAGAGCTTTACATGAAAACAAAAGGCAATAGTGTAATTACTTGAACTACAGAGGGTGTATCAATCAGTTTAATTGCTGCAACATACATAGCAGAACAAAACAGTTCAGTCACTCTAGTAGAAAGTAGGGCAACTGTGGTCTCAAGCCAGTGCTGTATTAACACCAATCTCCCCAAAATCATCATCTTTTGGAACTTTTTTTTGGAGTGCATGAGGTATTATGTTATGAAGGGAAGAACATTACCTGTCAATGTTGCTGAAGGAAGCAGTTTTATCAGCAGAGATAACTCTGTTGGATCTTGGCCCAGTACATTTAATGGAAAGAGACTATAGTTCTTTAATGAGTGGTTGTGGAAGGATCAAGACTTTATGTCCCATGGTATATACATTCATTTCCATAGTCAAATATGTTTTGAAGATTTCACACACACACACACACACACACACACACACCAAAAAATCTAAACAGACATTACAGGCAGTGATGCACCTACTATTTTACTACACAAACATAAACACAGCAGTGTAACTACCGGGAGGGGGTAGCCAAAATGAAGGCATTGACCCACTAATAAGAATTCTGTCTCCATTGAGTCAACTTTACAGCATTGCAGTAACTTAAAACTTCAGCTGAATATTTGGAACTATGGTTTAGGCATCCAAAGAACAGGAAAAGGCAAAGTTACTAAAGGAATGCAAAGAAGGAATGTAAGAGTTCTAGGTGTGAATGATTTTCAGTGTCTTCACTCTCTGCAAAGTTAAAAATTTGGGGGACATAATTCTTATGCAGAGGATGCCCTCTACACCCTGCATACACAGCTCAGTACAAAAGAAAATCTCTTTCCGTTTCTAGACTTCGAAAGTGGTTGTATCAATAGAGTATCACAGCAAACCATTAGAAGATACCAACTCTTCACCATTAATCTGTTGCATAGGGAACTTTAAATCTTGAACAGCTTTTAGAAAGAATTCATAATTCCTATTTGACCTAAAATACTGATTTCCTCCAAGGTTTAAATCCAGCATCTTTCCTGTTGATCATGAGGTTACCGTAGGATATATGAAATGATACCAAGTAAATGCTGGATATTACAGAGTTTAAGGTTAGCTGTGTCTCCCTTTCAAGGCTACAGTGTTAGGTAGGGCTGCTTTGATTAAATGGTGATGGTAGAGTGCCTTGAATAACATCAAATATTTTGTAACAGCTATATAATTAGTTTGTATTCCTAAAATACTGTTAGTTGAAGATTATCATTATCTAGCATTATGCTATTTTAATAACCTCATGAAGTCAGTGACATATATTTGGACAGTTATCCCAGTATAACAAGTGATATCATATAAACTGTTGATGTAGGTCCTCATTTAGTCCCAACCTGACTTGATGGCTGTATCTGATGTCTAGAATTCCACAGCAATAAACTGCTAGAAAGGGTTTGGAACCATTCACCGGGATATGAAGAGCATCCAAAGGCTTGGGAATCAATCTAGCATGCCGTTTCACCATGAATGACAGACTTTTTCCCCAAATCACAAACAGCTTTTTAAAGGAAGTAGAAGGCAGGAAGTAAAAAAGTTTTGTACACACTGAACTGTTTGATTTGTTCTTTGCAAGCTGGCTGAGATTTCTTTTGTTTTTTATTTATTTTATTAATTATTACATTTACATCCTTCCTTTTCTCTGTTGAGCTAAAGGTAGCAAACATGGCTTTCCTCCTACCTGCTTTACCTTTCCAACAACCCTATGAGGTAGAACAATCTGAGAGGTAGTGATAGACTCAAGGTCATCCTGTGAGTTTCATGGCTCTGCTGGGTCTAGAAATGACTTCTCAAGTCCTAAATACTAGAGTCACTACACACTGGCTCTCATTTTTAATTTGGCACCTACAGTTTTATCACTTTGAATACAAAATAAATAAATTACTTACTTACTTATACAAGAATTGTGAACATGCTTCATATGATCAAGGTTTTGCAGCTGGCTACTATCTCAATATTTATGGTCCATCTTAAAGCTACTTCTCTTTAAGACAGAAAAGGAATGTAAGTGTCCCTGTCGAAGTGTCTGATATGTCCCAAAATATTAATATTCTAATTTTTCCTAATGAAACAACCTGTCAAGAAAAAAAATACTATTCTACCTTTTCTTATTGTTTCCTATATTGAATATGTGTGTATGTAAAAACATGCTGAAGTGAAATGGAAAGGTTTGTAAATCACTTTTGCAGGAAAGAGCGTATCTGGAACAATATTTACTGCTTGGAAAAACAATAGGAGGAAGAAAGGAATGATCTTACTGTGTAAGAGGAGTGCCATCCTTTCTGTAACCGTGTGAAGAAGCCAGACCTAGATCATTTCATTCTATACTGTTACAGTGCTGCTATTCCACTTTCAACTTCCTATGGAATCCTGGGATCTGCAGTTCAGGGAGGGGCATTTAGAATTCTCAGCCAGAGAGCCCTTTGGCCTCAGTAAACTATAAACCCCTGAGTTCCACAGGATGTTGAAAGTAGAATAACAGCACTATAACAGGGTAGTGCAGAAATGGTCTTATTGAGGAATTGTTTTCAAAGGCTGTTAAAGCCAACAGTAAACCACTCACTTCAAAGTCAAAACAGTACATTCTCAGTGTGCTTCGTGCCTGAGTAACTATGGCTAGGATCAACATCGTAATTTAATGAATTAACTTTTATGGTTGTTACATCATTGCAATGACTGAAAGTGTCCCCCAAAGCCTACTGTTCAGGTCATGCAGCCTCCCACTCCCCAAAAGAAGTATTTCTAAGGTGCTGGAAACGAGGGCAGTGAGTGATGACATATTCAGCCCTGTCCCAGTAGTGGGGCATCATGTGACAGCTGCTGGCTGCACTAATGGGAGAGGGCTGGATGCGTAATTGCTCACTGCCCTGCTACATTGTGGCAGGTACTTCTGATCCAAGATCTTGGCCCAATTTTTTTGTTTATTGTAGGAGTGGGGAATGTGTACCTCTCCACATGAAAAAATTAGCTAAGCTGGGTAGAGCTGATGGGACTTGCAGTCCACATATTTGGAGGGTCATATATTTTCCAGGCTGGCGTAGTTCACTACTATTTTACCATTCCTAACTATACATTCAAGACATGTGTTTAAAAATCCAATTACTGATTGTTTTATTTTCTTGCTAGGAGGTGAAATTCTATTATTCTTTTCCAACAACAATAGAAGTAATTCAGAATTAGAGTGCTGTGTTTACATCACTGTACCAGTGGTATGAAGAAACAATGAACTGAAATGAGGTATTAAGAGTTCTACTGCAGTACCTTTTTTCTGTCATTTCTCAGGGGAAAATTACAAACAGTAAAGATGATTTATTTATGATATCAGATTTAAAAGAAATGTTCCAGAGTGGTAATTTTCTATGCTGAATCTATGTGACCAATCCTGTAAAAATACAAATGTTAGAAATTAATGTTCAAATTTCTTAGTACTTCAGAATCATTTTATATGACGCATATGATACAGTGTTAATGGCAGAGAGTTTTAGGAATAGTTTTATAGTAACTCAAAAACTCTGTTTAAAGCAATATTGGTGCCAGAAAGCACATTCAATAGCAAATTCTCTAAATGGCACCTCTGTTCTACAGCTACACTGTTTTTCATGCTTAGACAAATAAATAAGAGAAATGACTTTTTTAAAAAGGTAACAGCACATGGTATATAGATACCTACTCTACTCTAACATGTTCACCTACACAGGCTGTACAAAGATCCTGGATTTCTCAGTATGACTCAAAGATCTTATATCGGGTATGGAAACTCCCCTAACCCCCGTTCCCAGAACCCCACACAGCAAATGCAAAAGAGTATGGGAGTTGTAGTCCAAAACATTTAAGGAGCCAAACGTTCACCAGCCCTGTCTTATATCCAAAAACTTCTGGAAGATAAAGGAGTTGAACTGAGAAGCAGGACAGGCCTTACTTCTTTGTTTATATAAGGTGAAATGACTAATTTTCATCTTTTTGTAGACAGCAGCAGAGGAGATAAATAGCAAGGCATTCAGAAACGATAGAAGAAAAACTAGCAATTGTTATAAATATTTAAATAGCTGTGAAGACATAATCCTTTCAAATGCTTATTTATCGGCTTTCAATTAATGAGATACATGAATCCTTCCCCTAGACAAAATTCGGATGCATAGTATGATATTTGGTCTCTCTGATAGATTAATGTTTTAATAGTTTTAACTCCTGCTGCTTCCTTTATGGGTGCTGACAGTTATTTAGATAATGGAGAAAACTGAACTATGTCTCTTTCTCTCTGTGCATGTGTGCATGCCTATATGTGTGAAAAACAGATTTTACAGTTTATTTATTCTATACTTCAGCAACCAAAGCTTTCTCTTCCTTTTTTTCCTCCTCTCTTTCCAATATGCAAAGTATTAAAAAGATTTCTTTCCATTAAGTTAAACTCCTTTCAATGACATCTCCTCCCGTTCCTTAGATTGTGCACATTCGAAGAGACGGGAGGAGATATCACTGAAAAAAGTTTAATATAACTAAAAGTAATTGGAAGCTAGGAGACTAAGAGGGAAGCATAGATATACATTGCTCCTGCCGTATATGCAGAGGTTCCATTCCAGGACCCCCTTCCCCGTGTAAAGCAAGACACAAATGTCACGTCCCATTGTAGTCAATAGACACAATGTGTGCATGCTGCAGCAGTGCAGACGCACACCCATTCACATCCATTGACTATAAGAGGACGCAACGCTTCGTGGGACCTCACATTCGTGCTTGTGGAGATTGCACCAGAAAAGGGTGTTCTGTAGTTATGTGAAATGAATGGGGGGGGCGGGTGAGAATAAAGACATGTGGACCGGAAAAGACTTGAACAAGAGGACACAGGATGATACACAAATGAAGACTAACTCACAGTCTTAAAATCCGACATAACGTTTTAGATTATGGAAAAACTGAAAGCTCAGAATATTTACCATGTGTTTAGAAACAGTAGATTAGAAACAGCAGCAGTAGCTTTAGTACTCTTGCACTGCATGCCCCCCAAAAAAGGGTTCAAACTTAGATTGCTATAAATAAAAATGCTGCATAATCAATAAAATGGATTCATTACATAATTCCAGAAAATATATTTTAACCATATTAAATGTTTTATACTTAGATTATAAATTTATATTTAAATTACAAATACAGTATAGTATTTTCAAGTATTTAGCATCAAGTTTCAACCAATTCATTACATAATTTCAGAAAATGTATGTGTATAAAAATATTAAATGTTTTATATTTAGATAATAAATTTATATTTAAATTACAAATGTGGAATACTATTATAAAGTGATCAGCATCAGTGTATATGGTTAACTTTTCTTGCATTTATGCTAGAATTTGCATTTTCTTGCAGACACCTCTGGAATTTCTAGTGGGATTTCTTTTTCTGTTTAATGGACAATTGAGTAAACAATATAATATGTTTTACTTCTTCTGTACAAATTAACAGCAAAACTATCACAGCCTAATCAGTCAAATGACTTTGGGTATAATATGTCAAACGCAGTACGACACATAAAATCACTTCTGCCTTTTGACTGAGTGGATTTAATATACAGATCATTTCCTAGCTAACATATAACATATTAACATATAAACAAAGCCATTCAGTGAATCATGAACAATAGGAATTGCTGTATACATTTAAAAGTATAGGAGAAAAGTAGCATAAGATGCTAAATGCTCAGTTGATACTTTTAGAAGGGCTTGCAAGTACAGCAACAGTTAAAAGCCTGTGAAAATTTAACAAGGTACAAATGCTCCTTACAAATAATAATAATCAGAAACATTAGGTTGTTAGTTGCCATGTGACAACATTTTTCCTTGCAGCCTTAAAGGATAGGTGAGTATCCTGGCCTGGGTCAGTCTAATTACAGCCTGGGAAAGTAACTTCATGTGCAAAATCAGATTTTTGCAGTCTTGGTATTCCTTTTAATTTGATCTTTGTAAATTGAGAGTCATGGCTCTGTATTGGGGACTGCCATACAACTGAGTGCAGAGAGTTGTATTAAGTCTACTGCAGAAAAAGGAAGAAGGTGGAGGAAAAATGATAATGTATTATTTTAGCTTTCATGGCTAAAAGCTACTTTATCAGATGTGTGAAGTGTTAACCAGAATATTAGGTATATACATACAATACACATAGGCCATTTCCGCAGTAGCCTGTTATAGCGTGATGATTCCTCTTTCAACATCCTCTAGAATCCTGGGGTTTGCAGTTTTGGGAGGGGCCACCTGGCGAACTCCAGGATTCCAGAGGATGTTGAAAATGGAATCATCGCACTATAACAGGCTAGTGCGGAAATGACCATAGTTAGGAGTGGCGTTGTAAACAGTAGACTGAATCCAATTGTTTGTTCTAGCAAGAGCATGACCCACTTAATCAATTGCTGGATCAACACTTATGTAGATCCTACTGATTCTGTGGGTCTACTCTAGCATGGACTAGATATTGGATATAGGCCAAAGAGAAATTTTCTTTAATTTTGCAGCTTGCTGTTACATAATACAGAGATACATGATGTACTGTATATATCTGAGGGGCATACTGTCATTTTATATATGTCATTTGTTCTGAAGAAACACCAGAGTCCCATGGCACCTGAATGACGAACATATTAATTAAAATATGAGCTTTCTTGTACTATAGCTCATTTCATTAGTTACACCAAATAAGGTATGACATATACACAGGTAATCGTAGTGTTTTTATGCATTTCATTTTCTTCAGATATCACTAGCTAGAGTTCTGCTGTCAAACACATATACTGTACTGTACATATGACAGCCAGTGTGACGTAGTGGTTTGAACACTGGACTGTGACCCTGAAGGCCAGGATTAAGTTCCCTGCTTGGCCACGGAAACCTACTATGTGATCTTGGGTGCATCATTTCCACACTAGGCTGTTATAGCACGATGATTCCACTTTCAACCTCCTATGGAAATCCTGGGGTTTGCAGTTTAGGGAGGGGCTAAGTCACAGGATTCCATACTATGGAACCATAGCAACTGAAGTGGAATTATAGTGCTATAATGGCATAGTGTGAATGGACACCTGGAAGCTGTTCTCCATGATCCCACATGTACAGTACGTAGAGTACTAGTCTTTTTGTTACAATGTTTCTTGCTATGTATATAATAGCACAGAAAGCAGAAGTTTTCACTCACCCTGCGAAGAGAGAGAGAGAGAGAAGTCTAATTATTTAAAAAGAAAATCCATAGAACCAAAATATATAAGCATGTCCATTCACTGGGAAGCAGTCTGTGATCTGGAACAATCCAGAGACTAGTGGTTAAAACTGATACTGCTGCTTTCTCCAAACCATGAGATGATTTTAGCAATTGACCAGAAGTTGGATCCTGTTCATTGGACTTTCAGACCATTTAAAAGAATAGCCATTTCTTGTAGCCATGCAAAGGGGAACTAGTGCAAGGATGTGATTTGTACACACACAGCTTACAAGGTTAATATGCTAGTGTGGAAAGGTTCATTTGAGCTAAAGAGGATGTGGAACAACAATGAATGCAAAAATTCAAATATAAATTCAGTAATGGTTACTTGATCTCACTGGAAAAATTAGAACACTACTGATTCCTGGATTGAAGGGGGAACACAGAAAGCAATAGATAAATTTCATATGCAGCCACACTGATGTCAAAAAATGAATTCCTTACACAATTTTAAATAAATAAATAGATAAATTTTTGGCTGGACTTGTTCCTCACTAGTAGACTACATATTGTGCTTGCAACTGTGGTAAGTTACAACCTTGGTAGTTTAACAAGTGAAGGGAATGAACAGGAATTTACTTTCTCAGAACCTCAGTAAGCAGCATCTGATGAACTGGCTTCAAACTGCAAAAGCTGATATCAAGTATATCTTCTTGTCTTTCAAGTGCCAGAAGTATTTTATCTTTTTTATTCTGTTTTGTTTCTTTACCTACCATCTTTTTCATTGAAGCTGGGAAAAGGAGACCAGCCCATATAAATGTACAGAAAGTAATTTTTTAAATGCAAATAAATTATTCATAAAATATCCTTTAAAAGGCAGAGGATTAAAAAAATAATACAGTACACTAATAAAAGTCCTCCTTCCTTGTAAAACAATCATTCTGCAAAAGCCTGTTGAAGTAAGAAAAGGTCTTCACCTGCCCATGGAAAGACAACAAGGAGGAGGCTATCCTAGCCTCTCTTGAGAGGGAATGCCAGAGCTGAGGAGCAGCCACTGGGAAGACCCTGTCATTTTTCCACCAGGTGTGCCTACAAGGATGGTGGGACTGAGGCCATTTCCGCGCTAGACTGTTATAGTGCTATTATTCCAGCCGCCCCCTCCCGAAACTGCAAACCCCAGGATTCCATAGGATGTTGAAAGTGGAATAATAGTGCTATAACAGTCTAGTGTGGAAATGGCCTGAGAGGGATCTCTTCCCAAAAACTTAGGTTCATACTAGGGGAGGGTGAGTATAGTGTTTTAGATAGCCTGAATCCACATAGTATAGGGTTTTGTAACTTGATCTTTCAGTTGTGTCCAGAAACAGCCTGGTAGCTAGTAGAGTATTGTAACAAGCAGGTTGTGTGCTCTTTGTAGCCAGCCCCAGTTAACATTTTGGTACCTCTTTGGACCAAGTAAATTTTCTAAAGAGAGAGAGGCTGGTGTAGTGGTTTGAGTGTTGCACTAGGATTTTAGGGGACCAGGTGTTGAATCTCAACTCAGCCATGGAGGTCCACCAGCTGATGCCGGGCAAGTCACGCTCTGAATAAATCTTGCCAAGAAAACCATAGGGTTGCCATCAGTCAGAGTTGACTTGAGGCCAGGAAACAACAAGACCATTCCAAACATTCTTCCAAGGCAATCTTGCATAGTGTATTACAGAAATCCAAACAGAGTAGTATCATAAAGGCACAGACACCATGGGCAGATCAGGTATTTCGGGTGCAGCCAACACATGCATGGCTGGCCATTGAAGAAACCTGATCATCTAGGCTCAAGGCTGAGTGCAGGGGTACCCCAAGCCGAAAACCCTTGCCTTCAGGGAGAGCAGCACAGAGGAGTCCGTAGTCCCTGAGCTGCCTTTCTAGTGCCCAGGAGCAGCCCTGTCCCACCTGGGCTCTGCTTCAGCTTGTTCACCCTCAAAGACAGTGTGGCGGAGGAGGCGCACAGCTCACCTGGTTGCCTGGCTCTCCCAGGGCTTCAGGCAGGATTCTTTCCTAGCCCTGCCCGGAGAGCCTTGGTGGCCTCCAAGGACTGCCAAACCCTTCTGAGCTTCCAATATCAGAGGAGACTCCGGTGGTACAGAGAGACCCGGGCCATTTCTCCACCACCCTGGTCCACTTTCAACCTCCTGTGGAATCCTGGGGTTTGTCGTTTACCGAGGCCCAAGAGCTCTCTGGCTGAGAGTTCCAAAGGCCCCTCCCTACACTGCAGACCCCAGGATTCCAGAGGAGGTTGAAAGTGGAATAGCAGCGCTATAACCAGTGCGGTGCAGAAACGGCCCCAAAGCCAGACGAAACATTCGCTCCGTGTTCGGAGGCGCTCCGTTCCCGAGTCCCGCACTCAGGGACATACAGCGTCTCGACAGCCACAATACCTTCCGACCCAGCCTGGGCAAGCCAGGGGCGTTCCCGCTCAGGGAGGCGAGGCCGGGGGCCGCGTGCCGTCCAGGGCCCGGGGGGCACCAAGGCGGACGAGAGAGAGCGGGTCTGCCCGCCCGCCCGGGGAGCGCCTGCGCGCTGCCGCGGCGCTCGTCCGCCCTTCGCCTCGCAGGTCGGCGGGCGTCGGGCGTGAGTGGCACCGCCCGCCCCTCGCGGCCGGCCGCTGCCCGCTGCCTATTTTAGTCAAAAGCGCCGCTCGGGGGGTCGCCGGCGCCTCCCGCAGGCTCCGGTAGCGGGCGCTGGAGAGCGAGAGGGGCCCCCTCCTCTCCCCCTCCCCTCAGGCAGGCGGCCACCTTGGGGCAGAGGAGAAACTCCGCGGAGGCGAAGGCGCCCGGGCGGGCCGGCGGGCAGGTAGGTAGGTTTGAGGGGCAGCCGCAGGAGTTCGGCCGAGGAGCGGGCAGGCAAGGCCGGGCCGGAGGGGGCCGGGGGCCGGGCGAGGGAGCCAGGCAGCCCGAAGGCGCCTTTGCGGAGGGACGCCCCGCGCGGGCGAGGGCGCAGGGGCCGCGGGCGCCCGGCTCCCTTCCTGGAGCGAAGCGCGCTCGCCGCTGCCTTCCGGAGAGTGCGCGCCCCGGGCCCCTCGGAAGGCCGACGTGGCGACCCTCGGTCAGCCGCCCCCTCCGCCTAAGTTACCCGGGTTTGCCCCCGTCCGTCTTCTGCCCCCCGTTTCGGAGAGAAAAAGCGGCGCCGTGACTCGACTGCGCCCCGGGGATTTCGGAAGCCCTTCACACGCAAGTCCTTCTCGCCTGGGAGGAGGTGCAAGGGCTCAGGCAGCCGGGGCGGCGGTATTTACACTTTTGACATGCTCAGGGGCGCTTCCCACTGATCCATCCCCGCTTCCAGTGGAATTCCCAGCAGCTTTCCTAGGAGTCCCTGGGGTCTCCTGGTTCCCTTCAGCAGAGTAGCTGCATCGCTTGCCTTCTGGTCCCCAATGTCTTGTCTCCTGAATGTCCGGAGCGAAACAAAAAGTGCAAAAAGCAAGGGAATGTTCTCCCTTTTAGGGTTCCTTTTATTTCTGCCCCCCCCCCAATTGTGCATTTAAACAAACAGAGGCTTTTGAAAATACTGACACTACTACAACCGCAGCCTTATTGATGATACCTCGCGAATGGCTTGATTCTTGGGTAGAATCTGAATCACATAGAACTCAAGCCAGGAGAGATGGTAGTCTCTGACACTAAGAGGAGATGATGATGATGATGATGATGATGATGATGATGATATTAATAATTCTGAGTTTTTTCTAGCAAGAAGAATACATATTATGGATGGCAAAAGAAACAGAGAGGCAGGGGGTAGGGAATGAAATGATTTTCCTCAAACTGTAAGCTGTCCTGAAGACCAATACTTTCACCCACTGTATGGGATCTCCCAGCTTCCCCAAGCACCCTTCCTGGTCATGCATAGAGATCCATAAATGCTCACCAAATTTCATGGTTAAAAAAATTCTAACCAAATTTCATGATTAAAAAAATTCCTCCTTTAGAGGAAGAACACTGGAAGATTTCCAGTTGAAGGCTTTGGAGTATTTTGCCAAGAAAATCTCAGGACAGATTCTCTTTAAGGCAACTATGAGTCTGAAGGCTCAAAGCAGCAACAAAGGTTGACCCTTTGCCTAATGTAGTATGAGAGGAAGTCTGCACATGTTGAGAGGGATGTTCAGTGTTGCTTGCTTTCTTAATGTGGAATAGTGTTTGAGAGGGGTGGAGAAATAGAGAGATGGTGCACAGAATGCTGTACTGACTACTTGCATGGCAGTAATTGGACTGTCAGACTTGCTTTTCTTGGTCATCCAAAATTTGTCAGGTCTCTTATTTATTTATTAGATTTATATCCCGCTTTTCTTCTTGTGAAGCTTGGTTGGTGTGATGGCTCTTTTCAGCCCCACTTTCCCCCTACAGGTGCCCAAGGACACGCAGTGAGTTCCATGATTCAGTTGAACTAGAACCAGATCCCCCAAGTCTCAGTCCTGCACTCTGCCCACTACATCATGCTGGATTTACTTGGCAAGAACCTCCTGCTGTTCCTTCTTGTTTTGATCCTTTCCAGCACAACAGATGATCTCCAGTTTAATTTCTTCAATGAATGAAATGGTTTTCCTCAAGAAAACAGAGAAGAGCAGTGCCCTTTTCTCTTCTGTAGTCCCCTACGAGCCTTTAAAATCTGCTCTGGAGGACTGGGAAATTGTGTAGAGCAGGTTTTAGGGTGACAAAGGGCCCTTAGGACAGGAAATGAAATGGGACAGCCCCATTGCTTTTCAATGATATGGTGCTGGATTTTATCCAACTGTGTTCAGATGTACCATTTCTTAAGTGTGACTATGTATAATCAATTACTGTATGTAGTTTACAGTTGCAGTCTAGCAAACATAAGAAGAAAAATATATATGTAGCACTGAGTTATTTTGTGAAGACACATTTTTCAATATTGTACACATTCTGTGATAGGTTTATTATAGTTATTTAACTCTTTGTTACATTTATATCCTGCTTTTCATTTCAAGTGTTCAAGGCAATATATTCAGTACTGTCCCACATTGTTATCTCACAACAACCCTGTTAGGTAGAATAGGCTGAGAGATAATGCCTGATCTAAAGTAAACTTCAGTAAATTGGAATTTGAACCCAAGTCTTTGCAGTCCTAATCAAACACTTGTACCACACTTCTATTTCTTTATGTGAGGTAATCATTTTTGTATTTCCAAATATAATTTTAAAGCATATCATGCATTATCTAAAAAGAGAAGACATGGAAAAGTTACTTTTTGGACTATAGCTCCCAGAATTGCACAGTCAGCATGGCCACTGGTGCAGGTTCTGGGAGTTACAGTCCCAAAAGTAATTTTTCTGTGCTCTGAAAACATATTTACCATAACTTCAAAGGAGAATTTTGTAGCAGTCAGGTCTATTCTTTTGAAAAAAAAGCATTTGGAAATGTTTTTCTTTGTCTGCTCAGACAAAGAAACTCGGCCATATTATGCAGACACTCATGGTGAAACAATGAAAAGCCCAGTGAAGCAAAAAACACAGTAGTATCTAGTAGGAATTTTTCTAACTGCCTTTGTATCTGTGGTGCTGTGTAGGAGGGATCAATATTTCATGACACTAAAAGTTCAGTGTTTATCTCTGCTTCCAGCTTCTCTCCCAAAGTAACTTTGAAAAACAGATAGCAGACAGCAAACCTATTCACATTCAGCCAGTATATCTGAAATACTCATTTGTATAGAACAGCTATCTGTCCGTAACGTATTTATTTATATAATCTGAGGTAGATAACGCTGTAATATTCCTTCACTGAGCGTAAAGACCAGACCAAACTAGATGTTTATATGTCAGGTGTACAAGTATTTTTGTTGCCTTCATTAAACCGTCAAGGCTGCAAACACAGAGGTTCCAAATTGGACTGACATGAATAGGGGCTTAGCTTTTTGCTGTGGACTATTTTCCCAATTCGGTTTGCCCTATTTGTACTTTCTTACAGGTCAGGATGGCAATTTTCATTAGGCAAGTGGCCTGTGGGGTTCTGGTGAAAGAATTAACCATGCCTTCCATTTCACCCTACCACTCTTTTATCCAGATCCACAGCTTCCCAGAAGTATTGCAGTAAAGTAGAAACAAAAACTTAGGAAACACTCCACATGTCTCCTGTGTTACATCTGGTTTGGCTCTTGTTTGTTTTCAGATGTGAAAATGCCCTCAGGTTCTGCAGCCAAAACCTAGACTCGCAAGTCAGTCCTGGGATGCTCAGTGGGACTTAAGATCCAAATAAAGAATCAGAGTCTTGAAAATGCCTTTGAACCTCTGCAAGTGAAGAGTATGTCAAGCGTTAAAGTTCTAGTACAGGAGAAAATGCCGAAGGGAATTCAACTTGTACATTTTGCCAATGGAGATTTTACAGAAGTTGCTATACTGTAATCCAATTAATTCCAGTATGGAAACAAGAAGTTACAGTTTCTTCTTGTTTAGTAAAATGGTTTATAATTTTAAGTAGGACCAGGTGCTGACTGCAAACACAGTTAAGAAGTCTGCCTCTCTGATGCCCATGCATGGACAGTTCTGCTGAGGAAACAAAAGTGTTATCTCTGCATGTGTCGTGCTTGAAGATAAAGTAAACCTATTCCTGTGACACTCAGAAATTGGCTGTCAGAAAAATTGTGCAGTCTTACTATCTGCATTTCAGCTTTGTAGTAAGTGCTATATTTAGTAGCTGTGCTTAATGTCGTTGCTGCATGGCAGTTAGATAGGTGTGGAATTGATAAGGTGAAGTCTAATTTTAAGTACTCTGTGCTAATACTTATTTCAGCACAGGGACCAACTTCTGTGCACATATCACTTGGCTGAAATGTACATCATGCATACAGGGATGGCAATGGAAAGAAGAGTGTGTCATTTCAGGTTTTTTGCAGTAAAACCTCTGATGATAACATCTTGATCTTAAAAAGAGTGATGGAGGAACATAGCTGACATATCTCAGTGTGTTCAGTGTATGAATATTTAAAGTCTGAGGATATGCCCTTATAGATCCAGGACTCCTCCAAGTGCAGCAGTTGATTAAAGTTAGAAGCATGAACTGCTATGTTGTTTTCACTTACTATTTTTAATGTTTCCTTAAAAAAATAAACAGGCAACCTCAAGACGAGCACCATGGAAGCCAGTTCAATCACAGTGATGCCTTTGAGTTCTATACCAGATCTCAGAAATGCCACCTCTGTGCCTTTGAATGAAACTGTATGCGAACACTGGAGAGAAATCCACCATCTGGTTTTTCATATGGCCAATATCTGTTTTGCTGTCGGATTGGTTATTCCAACCACTTATCATCTTCATATGATTGTGCTTCGAGCCCTGCTAACAATAGGTACGCTAAACAATGTTTGACTTAGAAACCAGACTGTTGAAAGTATATTAGGATTGTGGAAATTAAGGTTCTCCAGGAAACTTATGTATGACAATCAAATCTAGTTTTGGGAAATGTTACCATCCCTCTTCTTCCAAGCTGTATTATGAACTCCCATGTATTTCAAAAATAGGTAGCTATGCAGCACAGGTTTCTGTAGTTTGACATAGATGAATTAAAACCTGGTCAGGATGCAAAGGTAAGCCTGCCTCAGATGCCACCTCTTTGTGGCCATGCTGGTAAAGTATTGCTTTAGAATCCTTCTAGGCAAAGTGAGCAGGGAGGAGAGACTTTTCAGTGGTGGCACCATACTTGTGAAATGCTCTTTGCTGATGGTTAATGGAATGGTCAACACCATTGTTTATAACAGGAGTGAGAAACTGTAGCCTTCTGAAGTTTCGAGCCTACAACTTTTGTAGGTATTAACCGGTAGAGCCACTGGTCAGGAAATATGAGAATTACAGCCCAGAAACTTCTGGAAGGCCACAATGGCTCACTCTCATGTAGAAGAGAAGACTTTTTTGCTCTTTAAAACAATTTAAAGTTTTTTATAAAAATGTTTCTATTTTGCATATATATGGTTTTGTTGAATTGCTACTGCAACTGAACTAATTTATTTTTATTATTTTCCTCTGACCATTTCTGCACTAGACTGTTATAGTGCTATTATTCCACTTCCAACATCCTATGGAATCCTGGGGTTTGCAGTTTTGGGAGGGGCCAGCCTGCTTGTTTTTAATAGAAGAGTGGCTTATAAAACATGCAACCTTTGTATGTTTTAAATTGAAATTAATGTTTAAATAAATAAATTGCAGCTGTGTGCTCCTGCTTTGCTTTCAATGCAATGTGTGATATGGTCTTGTGTACAGATAGCTGGGAAACTATTTCCATACAATTTTTCTGAATGGTGGGAAGGTTACTGACTCTTCATACATGCATATGACTGTGTCACATGCTACCCTGTAAATGCACTAGAGTGAACAAGGACATGGATGTATTTACTTGTGGCCATTTCCCCACTACACTGTTAAAGTGCTATTATTCCACTTCCAACCTCCTATGGAATCCTGGGGTTTGCAGTTTAGGGATTTAGACTTCTGAGAGAAGCCAGAGAGTTATTTGGCCTCAGTGAACTACAAACCCCAGAATTCCACAGGAGGTTGAAAGTGGAATAATAGCACTATAAGAGTGTAGTGTGGAAATGGCCTGTGTCTTAGTTGCACTGAGGTCAGTATTGTGGTTTGTATTTCCAAGTAAACAAAAGGGAATATTATCTTCTTTTCTTGCAATAGCTGGCTGTGGATTCTGAGCAAAATCATTCAGAATGTTGCTTTTATTTTTTATTTTTTTTAGTTCTTTTCATTGGGGGTGGGTCAGTAGGAAGAGGTGAATGTACAGGCATACCTCAAGCCATTTCTACACTGAATGCTATTATTCCACTTTCAACACCCTGTGGAATTCTGGGGTTTGTAGTTTACTGAGGCCAAAGAGCTCTCTGGCTGAGAATTCTAAATGCCCCTTCCTAAATTGCAAACCCCAGAATTCCATTGGATGTTGAAAGTGGAATAATAGCACTATAGCAGTGTAGTGTGGAAACGACCATTAACAAAGCCTCTGATAAAGAAGTTCCTTTCTACAAAGACTTTAATGCCTGTATGGGTCCCCCTTTTCCTTGTTGTCTTTTGCTTAACTGGATTTTTTTTTAGCAGTATCAGAATTTGGAGGATGGCAAAGGAGGGCTGGAGAAATGGACTTTCACTGTGAGGTTGCAACAGGGTATCTGTGTAAACATTGCAATAAACTGTAGCTCTCTCTCTCTCTCTCTCTCTCTCTCTCTCTCTCGTGTGTGTGTGTGTGTGTGTGTGTGTGTTTGTGCTTGCCTAGAACAGTCAAAGTAAACAGTAGCTTCATCTAGAAAATTTTGCTGAGCATGTTTGAACAATGAAACAGCTAGAAAAGGGAAAAGCAGATAAGGCTTCAACTATCCCCAGCATGTTGTTGTTGTTGTTTTAAAAAAAGCATAGCTGTACCGACATTTGCGAGGGTTTGGGGCACAGAACCCTTGTGAAAGTGGAAAAACCGTGAATAACTCCTCCCCAAATCCCCCTCCCATTCCCCTCTGGAGCTTCCCCCTCGCATTCATTTGCCCCTGGCTCCACCTTCCTGGGAGGAGGTGAGGAAAAGACAAGGTAAAAGGTTTACAGGTACTTTCCCCTCAGACAGAGAAGACCAGAGTTCTGGGAGGGGTAGGAGCAAAGAGAGCACCTAGCCAGTCAGCGGCCATTACACAGCAGAATGTGCAGCCACTGGCAGAGAGGACACACCCCTAGCAGTGGGAGAGGGCTTTGCTCACCCAAAAGTAAAAAAAAAGTTCATTTTAAACACAAGGCTCACAAGCCTGGGGTGGGGAATACAAAGGAATGGGAAGGAAGAAAATGGGGTGAGGGAGGTAGACACCTACCTCATGAATAATCAAATTCGTGAAGGTCAACCTGTGAATGTGTGGGGAGAACTATAAATGTCTGGCCACTAAAAGGGAAATCATAAGAAGGATGGAGGCAGATCAAAGGGAAAAATCCCTGGATGCATCTCTGTTTTCAAGTGATCTCTAGAAGGTGCCCCATGTTTTTGTTTACTCGGGAAAGCCCTTCTCCTCCTGATTGCTTCATTTTATACATATATATTATTATCTCTGAATAATAATAAAAAAAAACTTGCCTAACATACTGAGCTGTTCTTTTTTTGTGGTGTAGGAACCTATCCCTGGTCTTTCCATGTTATTTCTGCCTCTGGTACCAAATTTTCTGTTAAAGAACTCATGGCGAGGAACACATCTCCTTTGTTAACTGAGATATACCTGTATATGTAAGTAAATTGACCATTACTTTATTTTTGGCAGGATGCGCACTTTTTATCATCTGGGCCACACTTTTCCGCTGCGCTCTGGATATAATGATCTGGAATACAGCATTCCTTGTTATCAACCTTATGCATTTTCTATACTTGCTATACAAGAGAAGACCGGTATGTATGTCACCATTAAATGACTGAGAGAGTACCCAAGGGAGTCCTTTGAAAGGATTGGGCACTTTAGTCTTGATTCTAGCAAATCTGTAATGAGCTGGATTGGATAACCTGAGATCACTACCATTATGTATACAACACTTTTCTGAAGAACCTAATCCAGTTTCCAGGGTAATGGGGGGAGCATATTGGAAACCCCAGTAATGACAACAACTGGGAGTCACTCTGATTTTCAGATTTCAGTGTTGCAGGTGCTGTAGCAAACAAAAGCCGTTGCTGAGTCTTGGGAATGTATTGCTGATTTAAAACATGGCATGTGTGCCTTGCATTCCTTGTTTTTAAAAACAAATGAAGCAATTTCACTGTCAGTGGGCTTGGGGAACCAAAAGAGATCAAGAAGCATATGTTCTGTGGACAGGGTATGTATTGCCTACCCCATCTTAATTATTTTTAATAGTTAATTGTTGTGTTTGTATACTGCAATTGTCATCAGATTTTCCAGATGGGGGGAGTGGAGGAAGGAAAAAGGTACACCTGTCCCATCTCCTTCCCACTTGCACAAGCAGTGAACCCATGCCCTCTCTCCTCCCATCCCATCCCCTTCCCACCTAAGCAAGTGAGCACATATGTGTGCACCATGTTCCCATCCCACCCTCTTCAACTCTCCTGCAAAAAGGATGTATAATATGAAATAAGGCAAATGATATGTGATGTATATAAACTTTCAACCTTTAATAATAATAATAATAATAATAATAATAATAATAATAATAATAATAATAATAATAATATAAAAATAAATGGAAGTGAGCAAATGTGTGCACCCTCCTCCCATTCCATCCTTTCCCCCAGTAATCAGCAAATAATGAAATTTGCAAATGCTTAACCTGCAAATGCAGACGGCCAAATTTCTTTTCAAAATAGAGAATATGCAATTTTTAGGAGCCTTGTCTCCTTCGGAGTGATATGACTTACTCAGCTGTTTATACCACACTTGGCAACCTATGAGAGATTTACTTGCGCTTACTCAATAAACCAGTTACTCTGTGAAATAAAACCAGGGCTTTTTGGCATAGTTTATTAAGATTCATACTGTGGTGCCCATTTTGATCTCTTTTTATTATACCAGACATAAAAAGATTATAGTGCTACACTACACTAAAAAGGATTTTTACAAGGCATGATTAGATGAACCAAGTAAGATATAAACATAAAAAGAAGCTTTCTTAAATGGGAATAAATCATTCCAAGTGATGTTGACACATGGGTAAATAGCATCTCTGTTTTTACAGAATCTCAAGGGCCTCTGTTTCATTTACTGTTATAAACTTAGCAGTAAACATTTAACTTTACCAACAAGATTTGCTCGGTTTTACTTGTTTTGAGAGGAACTGTTGAATATCCAGTATTTAGCAAAAGGATAGGCAAATTGTGACCTTCCTGCATCTCCTATCATGACCTAATTTTGGCTATGTTTGCTAGCTGAAGTTTATGGGAGCTGCCATCCAAAACATCTGGATAGCCACAAAGGCATGAAAAATCTTAATTGCAAGAAAAATCTTAACATCTTTGTGAAGAAAACCAGGAGCCTTGCGGTTCTCTAAACACAACAAAATTCTCTTTATCCGAAAAACATCCCCCACCTCTGTTTCACTAAGCTTACTGCCATTGTTTGAATGGGAGATTAGCTATCATTTAGATTAGTTAAGGAGAATTCAGCATTAAAAGAGTGTTTTGGTTTTCTTCTCTTTTGCTAGTATCCCTTATTCCTCTGTGAATGCCTCCAATATTTATTTACCTGGTGCTCAATTTTTTTCAGTTTTTGCTCTCCTTCACACCCACTTTTTCTTCTCAGTGTGAGACTAATTGGTCTCTGTTCAATCTGGCTATTTTTTTTTTTTAAATTAAGATAGGGCAGAATGTCCTGGCTAGTGACTGTATTGATTCAGAAGGACATCTAGATTGGAGCCAGCTTATTAACCCTCTTTCCTGTTTTGGAGTATAATTGATATAGAATGTTGGTCAGATGCTGTTTTCTCCTTCTTAGCTGCAGTGTCTTGCTGGAACATGCTCCACAAGCAAGAGATGAAGTATGGAATCTAATTGGAAAACAGATAACAAAGAAAGCAGGGGATCCACATGTTCAAGGGTCTATACCAGAGGATTGGAAAGTGGCTGGAATAACACCAATTTTTGTTAAAGGGTCTTGGATGGGCAGGGGGAAACCAGGAAATGGTTGACCAATAACCTTAAAATCTGTTTATAACGCAGAATAGGGAAGCAGCAGATTGAGCAGGGATATAGAACAGGCAAGCAGAAGGAAATTGACACTTCTTACAATGGAGGGAACAGTGGTAGTCCCCAAGGATCTGTGTTGGGAGCAGTGTTTTTGGTTTTTTTGACTTGTTCAAAAATTGTCTTGTATTGAAAGTGAGAAGAGAGCAAGACTGCTGATCATACCAAATTGGGTAGCATGGTATTAGTGTAGACCTCTTCAGACATGAAGGACTGGTATTAAAATATCCACTGTGGCTCATTGTAAGCAACCATAAAATGATGCAACTTGAAGCAAAAGAACTGCTGGTGGTGACTGACCAGGAGAGGGATGTTTGGAAGCTCAACAAAAACATTAATCCATTGTGCAACCCTGTGAAAAAGGCAAATTAAGTGTTGAGATTGCTAGGAAAGGAGTCAAAGTAAAACTTCTGATATAGTCCCTTTCTGCAACGCCCTCCCATCCCACAACAGAAACGAGAGAAGGATGGGACCACTTCTACATGATGTCATCACAGTCCCATCCTTCTCCTGTCCCCAGGTGGCATAGTCACGGATTAAATCATTGACGGGTTTTCCCTGTCAATGGCCTGCAATCGTGCCACCATCCTGCACTTACCTGTCTTGCAGTAGCCACAGAAGCGCAATGGTTGTGCTTCCTGCCCCAGCACAGCTTGGGAAAGTACCTGGCCATGCTCCGGAAGGAAGAGCCAGCCGGTGTGGAGGAGAGTGCTTCCATTGCACTCCTCTCTCCCACCAGACAACTTTGGAAAAAAGTAGGGTGCAGAAAGGGCTGTAATGTCTTTATATGATCTGTATATTTATGTGATCTGGTTATGACTTGTAAACACTTATACAGCTTGGGTCCAGGCTGTCAGGGCAGTGTTTCCCTCTATGAGCCTATCAAGCTTTAGGACCTTCAGGAAAGGTCCTTCTCTTTGTGCCACTACCATCTCAGCTCATTGGGTGGAAACAAGGGAAAGGACCTTCTCAGTGACTGCTCCTAGATTTTGAAACTTTTTCTCTAGGGAAACTAGGATGGCCCCCTTCTTTTCCTCCTGCCAGCAAGTAAAAATTTTCCTATTCTGTCAGCTTTTAGGAATTGATTGTGATAGGCTTCTAATGGAGTGCTTTGCTGCCTCATTGATTTTTATATTGCCTTTTAATGAATTTTAAATGGTTTTAAATCTATAGATTGTTCAGTTGTTTTTAAATGACTTACTATATAGCGAAGCTTCTGTGTGCTTTTGGTCTGTACTGAATTTAATAATTTGTAAACTGCCTTGAGTCCCCCAATTGGGAAAAGATGGGGTAAAAATGAATAAAATAATAATAAAAGAAGACAAAAAAAGATGATGATGATGATGGTGGTGATGATGATGATGTAGTTTTTCTACTAATCTGGGGGATGACCACATTGTGCGCAGTTCTGGTCTCTGCACTTGAAAAAAGACCTTGAAAAAGGTCAAGGGCTGGAGCAAATCCCCTAAGGGAAAGTTTGCAACATTTATAGCGTTTTAGCTTCAGAAAAGAGAGCAAGGGGCACATGAAGGAGATGCATAAAATTCTACATGGTATGGGGAATGTGGATAGAAAGGTCAGTTTTTCCCTGTTTCCTAATAATAGTACCTGGGGTCATTCAGTGGAGTTGTATGGCAGGATATTCAGGACTGATAAGTACTTCATACTGTGGAGAGTCAAAATGTGGAAATTGCTTTCATAAAATATACTCACAGCTGCCAAATTGGATGGCTTTAAAAGGGATTGGACAAATACATGATGGATAAAGGTAGCAATGGCTACTTATCGTGAAGGCTATATGTTAGCACCAGTCTCAAAGGCAGTATTGCCTGAGTGCCTGTTCCTAGGGTGTGTTGGTACTAATATCCTTCTTGTGGGTGTCCTGTAAGTGTCCTGCTGGTCATTGTAGGAACTGAATGCTGGACTAAAAAGGACTTTGGTCAGATCCAGCAGGATTGTGCTTATGTTCTTGTAGCTCTCTGACCACTTGTCCACTTCTTTAACATTATTTTGAAATAAGCAGAGTTCATGTGCCTTTTTGTGTTATTTTTAAAATTATGTATACGTATATATATGTTGCACTGCCAGTTTTAACTAAAATATGCTGTTTCCTTTCATATTTTTTTCTTCTATTCCAGATAAAGATAGATAAAGAGCTCAGCAGTCTGTATAAAAGAATGTTTGAGCCACTCCATGTGCCTCCAGAGCTGTTCCAAAGACTGACTGGTCAATTCTGTAATATTCAAACACTAAAAACAGGTCAAGCATATGCTGCAGAGGACAAAACCTCAGTGGATGATCGATTAAGTATTCTGCTAAAAGGAAAGTATGTGCTTGAAAGAATTTGAAAAGGAGTTCTTCTTTTTATAGTTTAATTATTGGGGGGAAATGAAAACAAAAAACTGGAAGAGATTGTACCATACTCTGAGTTGGATGCAGAATCTGCCTCTCATGAATGGAAGGGCTTCTTCTTCTCATCAGGCAGAGGAATCGCAGTTGTGGATAGAGGAGGAGATGTTGATTAACTCCCGTAACACTCTCCCCCTTTCCATTTCCCCCATAGTACTGAGGAACCCTCTGAAACTGTGACTGGGGCGCAGGGGAGTGGTTTGGGGGCTGCAAAATGTGAAACAGTTGACAGCATTTGCTTATTTCCTCCTTTTCACTGGCAGGAACATTCTGATTTGAACTCAGTTTGTGGAATGCTCATACTAGCAGCAAAGAAGCTGCATCCAAAGCAATAACTTGCATTTTCTTTTATAAATGTATGATTATTTTATCCTTATCTTGGTTGTCATACTGTTAACATTTATTAGCATCTCATTTCAGACAGTTTGGTTCCAGGGAACGTTCATTGTTGATGTTTTTTCTATGAAATGCTTCAGGTTTACTGATGTTATGTGTATGGATGTTATGTATGTAACTTTGTGCAGTGACAGTCTAAGAAATATGTCTGGATTCAGAACATCTGTTGTAAAGAGAGATTTCTTTAAGACAGCAATAACATTTTGGTAAAGCTGTTATTAACTGGGCTTCACAAAGCCTCACACCAGCTTCTCCTGTGCCAATGAGCTGTACCACTCTTGCGTGCAATTCTGAATCCTTGGCTTCATTGTGTGTTTTTTTTTTAAGTCACAGACTGTATGGTTAATATGAAAACTTGCATTTAGACCCAAGAGTTTTTAGCAGAGACTTTATGGGGTAGTATCTGATGTGGGAAGAGGAATTCTAAAGAGGCCTGAATTCTAAAGAGGGTGGTTCAAAAACAGCTAACATCAAGACAGAAAATATAGGAAGGAGTGGGGCCAGCTGTGGCCCTCCAGATGTGATTTGACTCCAGCTCCTTTAGCTGGTATGGTCATACATGGTGGGAGTTTTTGTCTTTCAACACCTCAATTTCTATGGTTCGATTTCAAGAGGGATGCTCAATCATTTGGCTAAAATGAAAGTAGCAGTGAAAGTAAGTGGAATTAAAATGAGGTAATAATAAAAATAATTTTTTTATTAAATTAAATGCATTGCCCCAAAAATAGAACATGCAGACTGCATGTGTCGACATAACATGTTGCACTTAGATTGCCTTTTAACAATGACTTTAGCTTTGGAAGACCTTAGTGCTAATTTCAGATCTGTGGAGAGCCTGTGAGAGGAAAGTATTATTGTGCAGGATACTTCATTTATTAATTAAATTAATTAATTTATTATTTAATTTTAAACTAGAAAGGCCATAGTGATACTGATATAATTGTTTATGTAAACAAGACTTTGCATGAAGTAATTGAAGCTCAAGCGATAATCCAGAGCTGACTCATTTTAGTTTCTTCCTACCCATCCCTGTTATTGGGAGTAAATTTTATAATGCTAGAATTCTGTCGCCTTAGGAATGAATCGAGGTTTCTCTAGCAAGAGGCTATGTTGTATGTGTGTATGTGTATAGGATAGAGAGAAAAAGGAAGCGGGGGATGTTGGCCAGAGTGCTGTTGGGCTGTTACAAATGCATAGCCTGGAGGCGTGCATTCAGGAATGTTTTGTATTTATGATCCCTGTGTAGCCCCTAAACTCTGAAAATCCCCAGTCTCCACTCACTGGTGGGTCATTCCTCTGTCAGGTGGGAAGCAGCTGGCTGACAGTTCCACCCTCCCTCACGCAAACGATCTCTAGTGTGAGACATAATTGTGAAAGGGGTCTCGTTTCTGCCTGTTGCACCAGAGATCACACACAGGAAGGGGTGGTCAGCCAGCTGCTTCCTGAGTGACAGAGGAACAGTCCCCCATTTGGTCACAATGGTTGCTTCCCAGTAAGTGAACTTTGGGAAGAGGTTAGGATTCACTTTTAGCACTGTAACTATGATGTTGAGGCATATGTAAATCCCCCAACAGGATTCTGGCTGTTAGTGAGATTTAAGATTTTGCAAGGTCATTATTAAGCCCAGCACTTCTGGAGAGTATGCTCCATGGAGATTTAGGGTTCTTTTCAGTTCTAAGAAACCACTGTGAAGGAGAGTTTATTAATATTAACCAGGTGAATAGATTTTCCAAATGAACAATTGCTTTCTCATCTCTATTAACCTGTCCTCAGGAGGATCAGTAGATCAGTATTAATAGGTTTACAGATGCAGACTGAATTGTTATTTGACCAAAGCCACCTAGTAAAAGGCACAGTCTTGGTATGCCTGCCCTGTCTGTTGGAGACGGCTACCAAGCTAAAGTGAACAATAAGACATGTGCAAGAATCAAAGGCTAGATTATCCCATGCTGATTCACTGTGATAGTATGACGACTGTCAGTAAAAGTAGTGTTCACACTCTCCCAACCATGGTTAAGAAAGTGAGACTGTGCTGTGAGATTCTTTCCCCTTGTTTTTGTCTGAAAACTCCTAATTTTCTTTCCTTCTTTTTGGGAACTAATCATCATGTAGTATTATATCTGCAGTCTTAGCACCTGTAATAACCACTGGTAGCTGTAATAGACTGGATGAAACTGAAGCTTAATCCAGACCGGACAGAGATGCTCTTGGTCTTTCGAGAGACCGATCTAGGAATAGGGATTCCACCTATCTTCGACAGGGTGATACTCCCCCTGAAAATGCATGTTTGCAGTCTGAAGGTACTCCTGGTTTAGGCTCTGAACCTGGAGGTTCAGGTTTCAGCAGTGACCTGGAGTGCTTTTACACAGTTAAAGCCAGTGTGCCAGGTGCACCCATTCCTGGAGAAGTTGGATCTAGCCACATTGATACATGCTTTGGTTATATCCCACTTGGATTACTGTTAATATGCTCTTTGAAATGTGCTCAGAAATTTCAGTTGGCTCAAAGAGCTGCAGCCAGATAGTTAACTGGAACTGGCTACAGAGAACACACAATGCCATTGTTGCAATAGCTCCATTGGCTGCTGGTCCATTTCTAGGCTCAATTCAAAGTGTTTCTTTTGACCTATAAAGCTCTATATAGCTTGGCTCCAGGTTATTTGAAAGACCATATCCACCTTTATGAACCCATTAAAGCTCTGAGATTGTTTGGAGAAGCCCTTCTCTCTGTCCCACCAGCTTTTCAACCTCATTTAGTGGGGAAAAGGAAGAGGGTCTTTTCAGTGATTGCTCCTAGACTTTTTGGAACTCTCTCCCTAGAGGGGCCAGGATAACTCGATCTTGCTCTTCTTCTGTCAGTAAGTTAAACCATTTTTATGCTATCAGGCTTTTAGAAACTGAGTGGAGTGGGATTTTAATACTGTATGATGCTGTTTTAAAGATATGTATATAGTCTTTTAATGAATTTTAATGTTCTTAATGTTTTAACTATATAAATTGTTTAACTGTTGCTTAAATAATTCTTATATTTATACTTTTATTAACGACTTTGTATAGTTTCTAATTTGTATTGTTTTTAAATCTTTTGTTAGCTGTCTTGAATCCCTTTAGTGAGAGAAATGTGGGAAATAAATAATATCTGAACCAAAGCTGATGCTAACTGCCATTAGTTTTAACTAGACTTTGCACATCATCTTCTAATTCTTATGTAAATTCTGTCTCATACATTAAGGACAAGTAGAGAATTGGGTTGCCAGATTAAATATAGCATGGGTTCCTCTACCCTTTATGGCTGTGTAGAATTGGGAATTTCAGCAGTTGATGTTTGCCTGACAGGCAACATACAAGTATCCCTTATTTCATCAGGCAACCCTAAAGCAGAGATATACCATGTCTTCATGTGGTAGGTGTGAAGTGGGTGGAGGTTTGTCTATTTGAGGGGAGAAGGAATATACAAGTCCAGATTTAGGGAAGAAAGAGTATTTGAAAATACTTAAACATATTTTAAAAACATGTTCTTTGAATATTGAGAAGCCCTGAGAAGAAGAATCCTGAAAAGATGGAAAGAATCCTGGACTGATGAGAATCTTTGCAGTTCAGGACTTATCCTGCACAAAATTTGCACATGGTGTTTTCTGCAGAAAGCACAGTTTTCTGTGCAAAAACAACCATGTGCAAATTTTTCACATAATAGGTACCAAATTGCAAACAGGTTTTGAAAGGTGCATGTTATTTTAAAGATTTTCTTGCAACAAACAATTTTAAAACTGCTCCTTGCTTCCTTTGAGAAAAAAAATTAGTGAAGAATTACATTCCCAGACTCCAGAGCATCTTGCAGTGCCCTGAATAGTTAGTAAATTAGATCTGTACCACGTATCTTGGACAACAGCTTCACTGTTGGCACACCAGAATCTGACCTGACAGCCATCAGCCAGCATAGAAAATAGTTAACCATGTAAGGTCATGGTGGTCATGTGGACAGATCCTAAATTATGCCTCTTCACATAATTTATTTCTAAATTATATCAGTATAGATTAATTGCCGTAATTTCAAGTTTGTTTGTTTTTTAAATATTTTTATCTTCAGAATGAAGGTCTCCTATCGAGGACATTTCCTGCATAATATTTACCCCTGTGCCTTTATAGATTCTCCTGAATATCGATCGACCCAGATGAATCGGGGTGAGAAGTTCCAGGTATGGAACTGTTTTATGTTGTGTGACTATAGGAAGATTTCATTGATGAAACAAGTATGCTTTGTTATAAATTTTAATGAGCAGCAGTGGATTTATCCTCTTGTCTAACTTATTCATATAGCCTTTTAAAATTTTAATGTAACTACATAAAATCTTTATTATTTCAGATGCAAAATGTCATTGTTGGGTTGCTTCTGACAGCTGTAAAATTATAGTGGTTTTTTTTTTTCAAATTCATGAATTTGAAGACTTAAGCTGGGATCCTGCATCAAGAAATGTAGCTACAGTGATGGAGCCCTATTGTTGTAGCAACATCTCCCAATGCTAACCCCTCCCCCAAAACCCTCTTTTTGAAGCAAGGCAGCCCCCCAGCAGCATTGCACCTCACTGCTCAGAAAGAGCTTGGTGCATCTTTGTGCACTAGCCTGTTCTGCAGCATCTTGGAAATCCCTCTTTTGGAAGGACTTCTTGGCTTCAGAGGTAGGTTTTGGGGGGCACTTTTAATCTTTGCAATAGTGCAGGGACTTTAAACATGAAATCAAAGTATTAACAATACTCTTACGTTCAGCTTGCAGTGTCATAAATAGTGAGCAGAATGCCAGCCAGTGTCTTCTGTTTACATAAAAGAAGATACGTGTCTTATTTTTAGTCAAGGCTTCAAGTATTTGACTTTTAAAATATTTGAATTACTTTAAATGTGTTGTTGTCGTTACTGACTTACAGAAACCCTATTATGCGGCTTTCTGGGGCTGAGAGTGTGTGACGTGCCCAAGGTCACCCAGTGGGTTTTCATGGCTAGGCAGGGAACTTAATCCTGGTCTCCAAGGTTGTAGTCCAACCACTACATCAAACTGGATCTTTTATATGTGTACATGTCCTGAAAGCATACAGTACCTTCTTCAGATCATAGGGACAGACTTTCCTAATTGGCAGATAGCTTTGCTGTCAACACAGGTTGATGTTAGTGGACAGAAGTCCAAAGGACAGAGTTATGAGCATGTCTCTCTACCATGGTGTCCAGCAGCTTCCTCCTGGGAATGGAATGGATAGACCACTTCTGTTAGGAACCTATGTCAGATTCAGGAACCCTTGCAGAAATCCACTCCATCAGGGTTTTATTTCAGCAAGCCTCTGCCCCAAATGAAACTCTTAATATGTAGTGTAGACTTTCCCAGATGTCAGAATATTCACATGTTGTGAGGAGCATGAACCACCTGGATCGTGGGTTGCAGCTTTTTAATCATTGTTTGTTTTGCTACTGTGTGAATATGCAGTAGCTGCTTGATAGTAAAACACAGACAGAGGGCTGGTACAGAGTGTAAAATTGGTGACTGATGTAATATGTTCCAGTCAAGGGCTGGGCTTAGTGCCAAGATTATATTCCTCTGCACTGGAAGACAGTTATCGGATAACTGAACTACTGCTAATACGTCCTCTGCTTTGGGCATTGATTTGTTTTTTGTGGAGGAGAAAAAGCAGTGGTAGCATCTAATTGTGAAGGATTAAATTGTAATATTCCTGTCCTGCAGACTCGTTTAAGCTGTAACAAAACAAGCAGTAGAAAAGAAGGGCACTGTGAGCCCCAGAGCTCAAAATGTTTATTTAGATTTGTCACATAAATCTTAAGCACACTTGTTATTTAGCTTGTATTTATACTACATGTTGCTCTTATTATTAAACTGAATGCAGAGTTCATTTCTGATTGTCTGCTAAATATTTTCCCCAACTTTGGATTTCTAAATATAGAAACCGGTCATATATAAATATGGAAATATGTACACAGAATTCAAAGTACAGCGTGGTATTTCCTTGTAGGCTTATACAGTGGCCCTACAGATTCTTGCTTTGACTTGGTTGTGGGAATAGCACAGTTGTCACAATCTGTGAGGATCCCTGATTACTCGTTCTGTATAAGAATCTGAGTTTTTCTTTTTGAGGGGAGGAGGCATTGTTTTTTGTTTTGTTTTGTTTTGTTAGTATGCTGGTGCCATCTGCTGGATGTAAACTTACATAGCTGTCCTAAACAAAACAGTTTGCGTGTATGTGTGAAACAGCCTGTAGCAGTGAGCTGTTAATCAGAGGCTACAATTCAAGTACACGTGGTTCAGTATAGTCAACCAAACTCCCAATCTACTAAAATCATGATCCTGTTAATTAGTTACGTTGTTGTAAATTAGGCTTAGGACATGGTAACTGTTTTGTATTCTCATTTGTGATCATGGCGTTATTGCCATGACCACAGACAAACCTAAAACCCCCCTTAAAAGCCAGTCAGCCACCTTTAGGCATGGAGGCCTATTCTGCTGCCACCAGCAAGTAAGGCTGTGAGGAACAGAAGCAGGGACCCCTGGGGTGACCTGTTGCAACCCTTCATGGCCATTTTGCTCACTGACAAAGTCTTCTAACCCTTTAGATCCAGGGCTGTTCCTGCTCTTTCAAACCACTGATCCTCCCCACCTTTTTGTGACAGTGGCGCTCAGGCATTAGAAGAGTGAGGGTGTGAAAAAATCTGATGTTGGATCTCTCACTCTGAGGGCTGATCTTCCCCTTCAGGGCTTTTCCTGTGGCCCCAGGACATTGTCCTTGGGACTGTAGCATTATGCCTTCAGCTGGCCACATAGACTGTCTTCCTACCAAATGCTGACAGAGTAGAAAGCTTCCCTGACTACAGCTTGTGGCTACACATGTGGAGATCCCTTTTTGGAAGGCACAACTTCTGCTTGCATCTTGAGGTCTTGGAAGGCTTTATTGCATGAGTGGCAAAAATGTCAGTGTGCTCACAATAGAGTCCATTTCGTGAGTGGTTTTATCATATATGATTCTGGCCACACTGCCTCTTTGGACACATGCTGCTTTTGCTGGTTACATGCACATTCTACCAACCTGGGTTAAAGTTTCAGAACATTGGTAGACTTTTCTTGCAGAGAAGATGACCTGAGAGAGAGAGAGAGACTATTCTTTTCTCATTGTTGTTATTGTTGTGTGCCTTTCAGGTTGTTTTCAACTTATGGTGACCCTAAGGTGACCTAATCAGGAAGGTGTTTTTTTTTTTTTTGCAAGATATATTGGGGATGGGTACCTGTGTCTTCCTCTGAGACTGAGAGAGTGTGATTTTCCCAGGGTCACTCAGTGGGTTTCCATAGATTTCAAACTCCGGTCTCCCAGTGTCCTAATCCAACAGTCAAATCTCTACATCTCATAGGCTCAGAGGATACTGGTCATATTCTATCAATGCAGGATATGATTGAACAATAATTTTAAAAAGGTAGCTGTGTCTGGTCCAAGAAGCATATTGGGACAGTGCCCTCCTCTGGATTTTGTAAGATAAAGTCAATTAGAAACTTTGTGTAATTTGCTAGTATGTACTTCACATTATAGGACAGTTTCCTTCATAGTTTCAGAGCAGCAGTAGGATATTTATCATTCATGAGAGTTCCTGAGGTTACTCTTAACCAGAATTTTCTCGGATAAGTAATTGAGCTTTCTGAAAAGCACCTTTCAAATAGTGGTTTGTCATCCTAGTATTTATCAGATTTACCTGCTTCCTGGAAGAAAGGTAAGAAAGTGTGACCCGGGGAGAGAGTGTGACCCAGCGAGACTCAAACCCTGATTTACCGAGTCATAGGCCATTTCTGCGCGACACTCTTACAGCATGATGATTCCACTTACAAACTCCTATGGAATCCTGGGGCTGGCCCCTCCCGGTACTGCAAACCCCAAGATTCCATAGGAAGTTGAAAGTGGAATCATCACGCTATAAGAGTGTCGTGCGGAAATGTTCATAGTCTAGCACTCAAACCATTGCACCATGCTGGGTCTCTTTTTCCTGATTAGATGTTGCTAAGAAGACAATGAAAACTGATGATTAGAAATATTTTTATGGAAATAACAAAAACAAAAAACCAACCAACCAAACCTGTGGTCTTCACTGAAACTGACTTGTTTTGTACAGCTCTGCAATACTCTCTGTTTCTGATGCCAGCAAATCAGAAAATTATTAATGACTGCCTCTGTAACAATCCTTTGCTTGAATGATAAAATAGTTTGCAATTTCTGACCAGAAACACTGAACAAGATCCTCTATTGCAGAGTGGAATGTAACTATGCTACATCTCTTCTCTTGACCCTCCCTTGGACTCAGTGTTTAGCCGCTGTAGCCCACCTTCCATGGCCATATTGTGGCTGATGGAGAGCAGGGGTGTAGAATGACCCCATAGCAAAACACAGACTGATGACGTCATCTGCCAAAGGTCTCAGTAGATAATGTAATCATTCTACAGTGTGTTTTTAAATCAGACTTCCTTCACTGCAGCATATTGGAAAACCTGGGAAAGCCTTTGGCCACAGTTCAAAACAGAGGCCCTTTTCGCACGCAGTTTCTTTTGTGAGAGGGCCCCTTGAGCCGTACGATGCACTCCCATTTACGCGATGCTCAAGAGCCAGACACAGAGCAGACGCGCACCTTTTTATTTTCGGCTTTAAGCCGAAAATGGTGCGCAGTCGCACAGTGCTCCCAGGGCCCACGCACACTTACCTGCTGTGCGGTGCATCAGGAGCCAGGCCGGCCGCACTTCCTGCCGCAGCGCTAGCCTACAATTCCCACCTTGTGCTGTGGTAGGAAGGGGTGGGGCGCTCGCATGACGCTCGCACAACCAAGAAGTGCTGCAGAACTCAAGCAGCAGGGAAGCGGCAGCGTTCCTGCTGAGGCTCTTTGTGTGAGACGCCTCCCCCCCAGCCGCGCAAACGGGTAACGTGTGAAAAGGGCCAGAGTTAAGCACATCTTGTGTTGTACTGTTTAAATGGCATTTGATAGGGAAAAAAGACTGTTAATATGCTTGTATTAAGTCTCTGCTGAATATCCCAGCTGAATGAACCATAATCAATAGCACCCATTAATGTGGGCTGATTTTATGAGTGTGGTTTCTTCATAGGTCTCCATTACTGCTGATGATAACTGCAAGTTCTTATGCTGGTCTAGAGAGAGACTTGCATATTTTCTGGAATCTGAGCCATTTCTATTTGAAATATTTAAGTATCTTATTGGAAAAGATATCACAAACAAGCTGTATTCATTAAATGATCCAACTCTAAATGATAAGGTAAGCAGGTTTCTTTCTGGAATACTGTTCTATATAGCTACTGTCCAGATAAACTTGCTTGTACTCATTTTTCCACAAGAGATACACTGTGTTGCTTCTTTAAACATATTTCATTCAGGATGTCTAATCATATCTTTATTTTAAATATGATACTAATCAATTGATTCTAAATCAAAAGATGATAGACTGCTAGGTACTGTAGATGCATAAGAGACAGGCATGGCTGTCCTGCCTTGCTTATGACATCCCTTGAGGAGTCTGGGTAGCCATTGGCAGAACAGTCCTCCCTCCACATTAGCAGGTTTGAACTTCATAAATTTGATTATTCACGATGCATATATGTCTCCTCCCACATCTCCTCCCATTCTCTTGCATTTTTCTGGGCACAGAGAAGGAAAGCAAGCATGCACAAGCAAAAGGGAAGGGAATAGGGTGGGGGAAAGACTCACATGCACCTTCATTCTCTGTCTCCAGTGCTCCCCCCATTCCCTTGCCTTTGGCCCCAGCATGGAGAATGCACACTGAGGCAAAAGGCAAGGGAATTTGGTGCGGGGGAAGCATGTGTGCCTCCCCCTTCTCCTCTCCGGAGTTCCCCATCCCATTCCCTCGTCTTTGGCCCTTGTGTGGAGAGCAGCCACCAAAGCAAAAAACCAAGGAATGGGGGAGGTATGTGCACAACTTCCCTCTCCGCTCTGGAGCTCCCCCTCCCATTCCCTTGCCTTTTTCTGGGCATGGAGATGGTAGACTCACACCAGGGCAAAAGGCAAGGAAATGGGAGAAGGAGTGCAAGGGGGAGTTATTTGTGGTTTTTCTACTTTCACAAGATTTCTGTGTCCCAAAACCCTTGTGAAATTGGAGGTGCCACTATATATAAATTGCCAAGGTTAATAATTTACCAACAGTAGCATTTCTGCTGTTACAGTGCCTAATGGTAGAAATGCACCAGACTTGACATCCAGATTTTATACTCTATACCTGTTAAATGAATATTCTGTGGTTAATGTGATTACCAGCTTACCACTTTTATAGGCACACTAGTGTTGTAAGCTTACGTGCACATGTTCTGCATGCTTCAATTTCAATTTTGCCTGGTTTCCTTGTGTGCTTATACTCCAAACAACAAAGATTTCTCTTGACACCTCCAAAACAAATAGTTATGATGTAACACAAGTGTTTGTGGATTAAAGCTGTTCTTACATGTATGCTATGATACTCTGGCTGGCAATGGTTCTGTAGCAATGTTCCCCAAATTGGTGCCCACCAGATATTTTGTATGGCAGCTTATATCACCCCAGCCAGCATAAAACATTTTTATGGAAAATTGTTATAGAAAATAGGGGGGGCAGTATAGTCTAAAATATCTAGATTTCACCAGGTTGAAGAAGAGGGGCTACAGTGTACTTTATACTGGCAGATGTCTGAAGAGCATGAAGAAGACAGATAAAACATTTTCATACCACTTTTCATTCAAAAAATCTCAAAGTGGTTTAAAATATTGCTCATTAAGACCCATGAAATGCCAGTAAGTCAAGTAATAAAGCCATTCAACAATGATAAAATAATAAAATATCACTAAAATTGCATGTATAGGGTAGATGATGTAGGAAACAAGTATGCCGTGTTCTTTATGGTGCCAGGAATTATCTATGCTCTAAAGCACTCTAGGCCTTGAAGCTGGGATTCTTTTTTTGAACTGACTTTGCAGAAGCAAAAACCTGCACAAGCATAGCTGTACAGCTTCCCTTTCAAAACTACCCCTACCTAAGTCATAGTTAAAATACACATGGAACAATTGCTACAATATACTATAATTAAAATATATCATAGTTAAAGGTACAATTAAATACAGGTAAAAGTATGATTAAAAATACAATTAAAAGCACAATTAAAACTAGACTGGATAGGCCTTATGGTGGCCCTAGAGGAATTTCTGAGGCTGAGAGAATGTGATGCCCCTGAGGTCACCCAGTGGGATTCCATGGTTGAGCAGGGAATTGAACCCTGATCTCCAGGGCAATGTTTGAACCACTACAGGAACTGGCTCTCAGTAAATTAATAGATGGTTCAAATTATCGAAAGACTAGGGCTGCATAAACTGGTGGAAGGCTCATATTGGCATATAAGACTTTTTTTTTGTCTGGGGTGCAGTGGAAGTGAGGCAATGGCAGCAGAAGCTGTCCCTGCGCTTGGAAACCAGCAGGACAGCTTTATCTCCCAGTGGGAATGGCTTTCACTGCTATCCTCCCCCTTGTCCCAGCATCTACAGCTCCTTTTCTTCAGCCACTGCATTACCTCCTCTGCTGCCTCCATCACCCTCACCTCTTTCACTGGCGTAGTTATGTTGGCTCATAGGATCCTGGCCAGACTCATCATCGCTCAACCTAACTTCCTTCACAAAGTTCTGATGAAGATAGAATGGTTGCTGAGGAAATGCAAACTGCACTGAACTCATTGAAGAAAAGAACTGTGGGATATAAATGTCTTGCTAAATGTTGCTTTAGTTATGGAGGATTTTAAGAATATTATGGCTCTGTTTTTCTTGCAGACATCCCAAAAAATAGATCGGCAGCCCAGCCTGTGTTCGCAGCTCTCTGTGATGCAGATGAGAAACAGCATGGCTAGTTCAAGCGATGGGGAAGAGGGCTTGCAACATTTTCTCCGTGGGACTTCCTCAGCCTCCTCCCTTCGTGAGTCATTAACCAGCTGCTCACCATTTCTAGGAATTCATTAAAATCCTAGTTAGTGGCAGAAGTCCAGCTGCCTTTGGGGAGAAAACACAGGGAAACTGTGGCTAGGTCTGTGACAATAGCAAGAGTAGAGTCCCACAAATCTGTTCATAGGCTGCTTTCTATTGTTCCCATTCTGTCTGGGCTCTTACATTATACCATGCTTTAAAGAAATTATGTAGAGAGAGTGAGAACGGTGTCTGCAGTGATGTATTTAAGTCTTTTACTCCAAGTCTTAAGTCAAGTCTCTACCTTCAAGTATCAAGTCAAGTCTTAAGTCCTTGAAGATACTTGCAAGTCAAGTCTGGAATCAAGTCTTGAGTCTGGGAGCCAACTTTACACCCAACTTGTATTCCAGAATTTCTGGACAGAATCAAAGTCAGTTTTAACAATTTAAATAGAATTGGCCCTCCACTTTTGTTATTTTACCATCTGCAGCTTTGGAAGTGGGGAATAGGATCCTTCTTACTTCCTATTTCTAATGCTGGAGGATTTTTCAAAAGTGGGGAATAGGATCCTTCTTATTGCCCATTACTGAAGCTTCAAGAGCTTTAGAAGGAAGGATCCTTCCTCCTCAAGCCCGTTGCCTAACACATTTGCTGTTCTCCTCTGAGATACATGCCATGTACTCTGAGCACCAGTCTTGCCTTCTGCTCTTAAGAAAAGTTTTAGAAAACTCCTCCTATAAATAGCAGGGAAAGGGTGCTGAGCAGACCTCAACCCCACCTCAACTCCATTGCCTAATCCATTTGCTGTTCTGACTGAGAAATGTGTCCACACTTTGGGCTTGAGACAGATTGTCATGTGACCAGTAAGTTGTAAAGTTTCTGGATGAATGTGTTATTTTACTGAACTGAGGGCAGCAAGTCAGTCACTCAAAATATGCAGGTCTCAAGTCCAGTCGAGTGAGTGTGTAATTTTTGCTGAGTAAAGTCCGAGTCGAGTCACTGAAGTGACTTAAGTCTGACTTGAGTCCAAGTCAATCGACTCAAGTCTACATCACTAGGTGTGTGTGTATGTCAGTCCTCACATTCATGCTCATTTCATAACAAATGCATTAAAAACAGTACTTTACATACAGGAATGGACCATAGCAGATCAGATTCCATAGACCACTTCTACATGTGTAGTATGCATATATGCTTTGTAGAAGTATAACCAAAGAGATAGTTGCACATACACATGTGCAACACATGTGCATGCGTGCACACACAGATTGAGGAGAGAGAGATTGTGTGTCTTTGTTCCTACTTATCTATCTGAGGCATTTCCCAAACTTAGTTATGTGTGATCAGGTATTGTCCAAACACATACACACACTGGGACTTCCTTCACTACACTGTTATAATGCTATTATCCTACATTGAATGTCCTGTGGAATCCTACGATTTGCAGTTTACAGAGGTGCATTTAGAATTCTCAGCAAAAGAGCTCTTCAGTTTTAATAAACTACAAACCCCAGAATTCCACAGGATGTTGAAAATGGAATAATAGTACTATAACAGTGTAGTGAGGAAAGGGCCATTGTCTTGGATCTTGATCTGCACAGGAGGCAATGCAAATGGTGGTTGGGAGAACAGAAATCTTTTTTATTTCAAAGGGAAGATGGTATATTTTCAAATGTAAGTTTTGTCTCAATAAAAGCTAAAGAAATTAAGTGTATCTTGGACTAGTATTAGCAACTTGTACATTCTAACCTGTACAGAGTTGTTTTCCTGTTATATTTCAGGAACTCTTTGTAGATAATGAGTTGCTGACTCACAGGTCTCTGCCACTCTTATTCCTCTTTGTATGTCCTAGAATCCTAGTGTTCATGGAAATTAAAGCACATCTAATATAATATGTCATTGTACGTGTGTGTATGTGTGTGTGTGTGTGTTTATGTGCCTTCAAGTCACTTGTAGGCTTATGGCAACATCACATCTTATGGTTACTCTGTGAGTTCAGATGGTCTCATGAATTTCATAGAGTTTTCATAGACAAGAAATATTCAGAGTTGGTTTGCCCTTGACTTCCTCTAATACTGGACTAGTTTTTGTCAAACTAGTCAGTATTTAATAAAACTTAAGTTCTGCAACAGAAGTGACCAAAATGTAGTTATTATATGCAGTGCAAAATATGATATGCAATGCAGGTTTGCTCAGAAGTTAGTGTGTCTGTTTGTAGTGGTGCTCAGTTCCTAAATGTTGTATATAATTTTGTAGCCTAAGACTAAAATTACTGCTAATGAAAGCATGTGTGCTAAATGTTTACTGACATAAACCTAACTCTGCTTTTATGTTAAGGACATAACCACCAAGAATTCTATAATGTTTATGGTGTGAATCCTTTACAGCATGACGTTTTCTGTTGATGCCATCAAGTATTAACCAAAATTCTTTTAAAAAAGGTATTAACATTTTTGAAATAAAACATATCAATTCTCACTTCATAGAAATAGGGGTTTCTTTTTTGCCAAACTTTCGATGACAGCGATATTTAAAGATATAGCTAAGTTAGGCTATTTCTGCATTACACTGTTATAGTGCTATTATTCCACTTTCAACATCCTATGGAATCCTGGGATTTGCAGTTTAGTGAAGAGCATTTAGAATTCTCAGCCAGAGAGCTCTTTGGCCTCAGTAAACTGGGAACCTCAGAATTTCACAGGACGTTGAAAGTGGAATAATAGCACTATAACAGTGTAGTACAGAAATGGCCAGAGTCAATTTCAGGCATAAAAAAGATACAAAAGAATCTTGTAGCACCTTTGGGACTAAGAAGACATTTTTAGCACAATCTTTTGGGGACTACAGTGCATTGATGCAGTCTGCTGCGTCTGATGAAGCTTATCTACAAAAGCGTATTCTAGAAATGTCTTTTTCTCAGTCTCAAAGGTGCTATATTTCGGAGAGTGTTACCATAGAAACTGTACACTAACTTATGAACTCATGGGAAGAAATCAGCAAAGAACTTGTTCCTGGTATTCTCTCGTGTGGTTTCAATGCTATAAAGTCATATTGGAGTTGGATTGTAGGTGAACCCAAATTTGAATATGCCTATTCTCTTCCTTCCAACAACTCACAAGTCTGCCCTGCCACCCCCACCCCCCAAATATTGCAGACTTTGATTATAATACAAAGTGAAGGTGCCTGATTCTTTCTGTTTCCCCTCCCTCTCTGTACCATCCAGAACTGAACTTTGGTATCTCCTGCTGTGGTATTTCCACAGCTCTTGCTTGTGGAGACAAATCATGCCAAGACAGTTTGAGGGGAATCTCTTTCTTTAAATAACACAGACAAGCATGTATCACAGGAGATAAAAAAGAATTGTCACTTGTATCATTGTTCCACTATATCTGCAGCTATATTGCTTCTTAAAATATGCAGGATGTTCCTTCAGTAGGACCTAGTTGTGCTCTGGAGTGCACATTTGGGGTGCCTTACCCTGTTTTTCTACTTTTTATCAGCATTGTTGGATGGGAAGAGAGACCCCCTTTCTTAGGATTCAAATGTAGGGATGGAAAAAATATTCATTGTTGTTTGTTTCCAGGTTTTGGAGGAGATATTTTGCATGGAAAAACACATGGCTTATTTTGCACAAAAATCTGTTTTCTGCATAGGAAATACTGCTTTGTTCACAGGAAACAAAACAGTGTGTGCAGGAAATACCACTTTTCTGTTCAGGAAAGAGGTCTCTGTGAAATATAACCCACGTGTTTTTCAGTGTAATTTATTTGCCACACATTGAGAAGTTTGAATGTTCAATACTATGGAGGAGTAGTCATTTTTCTCCTACATCAGAGAGAAAACTACCATAACTATTTGTTCTTTTCTGGGAAGATGAAATAGGAAAGGATTTACATCCTTACCTGGGGCTTCATGCATTCCCCCTGCATCTGTTTTAGTGGCCCATGACTTCCTTCCCCTACATGTGTTTTGGTAGTCCTCCAAGAGAAGCCTTTCACCTAATTTCCAAGCAAATTCCCATTTTTCAAAAATGAGAAGTGGACTTTTAGCCACGTTCCGTTCTGTTTTTGTTTTGACATTTTGGGCAATCTGTGAAGCCCATGGAGAATTCTAGAAACAAACAAAAAAATTTTTTAAAAAAATGGTGCCTTCACATGCCAAAATTCTCTGCCCCTGCTAGAATACTGAAACTTGTCTCTTCTTTGATATCCAAGGGTATAAGAATTTGCTGTTGCTGTTTTTTAAATGCTTTAAAAAAAAAAAAGGTTTATTGCATGAATTTAATTGATGTAATGTATGACTTTGTAAACTAACCTTTCTCTTAAAACAAAACAGCCAGCATCTAATTCTTTAAAACAAAATGTTCTGCTGAATACATTTATAGATAAATTCAAAAAGAAGGTTGCAGAGCTGTAACTATATGTTTAGCTTATATAATTCGAATTGTTCTGATTCCGTCTGTCCTTTATTGTTGATGTTGCTTCTCTTTCTTTCTTATTATGATGACCCTTTTCTGTGTTTTAAGTATATTTGGTGTTATTATATCAGGTATTCATAAAGATGAAGAATAATTGTTTCAATAAATAATGAATAATACTTGAAAATGAAAGCCCTGATATTGAAAACCAAGTAGTTTGCTGAAAATAAATAGTAGTGAATTCATTTTATTTATTTATTTTATCTCACTCTCAAGCTAAATGAAGATACCTTCATTTAGCTTGCCCAAATTTTACCTGAGATGTTTCTGGCCTGCAAGGAATCATTCTCTGAGGCTGAGACAGTGTGACCTGCCCAGGGTCCCCTAGTGTATTTCCATGGCTGAGGAGGGTTTGAACCCTGACCTCCACAGTTGTAGCCTGAGGCTTACACCACAACACCACACTAAAACTCATAGTTAGAATAGGCCACAATGTTTACTGTTGTTTTTTAAAGGAACAATGTAAGAAGTTTATTTTATTTAATTATTTTTAAAATGTTGCCAGGTCCACCATCTCCTCGTTTAAGAACATCATCTAAAATGAAACCAATTGAAGAAAGTGTGGAAGATGATGTCTTTGAGCTTCCATCTGCCACACCATCTAAATCTCAGCAGTGACCTCACTGGACCGAATTCTGCTGAATTGCACAAGCTGATCACAAGCATGGTAGACACAGAAGACATGTTGATGAGATTGTAAAAGCTAATACTATTGTTGTTTGTGTTTTATTTCATTTTATTTTGCCACCAAATGCCTGCCTAGAGAATGATTATAGACTGACCCTAACCATATTACCTAAAAATCAGTCCTTTTTTTTTTGTTGTTGCAATGAAACTTGAAGCTCAGTGTGGAGCCCCTATATTCTTGGATCACAGGAATGTCCCATCTTTGTCAATAGAGAGAGGGGCTCTCTGTACACATGCACGAAAGCATTACAAGCCTAATTCCCCCCCCTTTTTTTTTGGAAGTGAACTGTTCTCATCAATGCTGCATTTCCAACTGAAATCTAGAAAACCCAGGTTGTTGTTCTTGTGTGTCTTCAAGTGGTTTTGGACTTACAGTCACCCTAAGGCAAATTTCTTGCAGGGTTTTTCTTGGCAAGGTTTGTTTAGAGGGGTTTTGGCATGACCTTCCTTTGAGGCTGAGAGAGTGTGATTTGCACAGAGTCACCCAGTGGGTTTCCATGGTTGAGCAGCAATTCAGAGCCTGGTCTCCCACAGTCCTAGTCCAGCACTCAGAGCACTACACTTTGCTGCCTTAGTCCCCAGGTTGAACCTATGTATGCCCTTTTTGGGACATTGTGAAGGAGATATGCACTCTGAGAACGTGATGTTAACTTTCTAGCCATGTATTGCCTGGGTGCATCCTGCTGTTTGTTCCTACCCTCAACCACTCAACCAATAAATGCCTGTGGAAGCTACTTTCCAGAGATGGAAGGCATGTAGAATTATGTAGACTGTGTCACACTCTCCTAGCACAACACAGGATCTTGGCCTCCATATGTTTATCAGATTATCCTCAACTACAGCAAGTTGTTGGATAGGAGCAATTGTATTTAGAATTGAAATTTTAAACAAAAGAGGTAAAGGGTTTTGGTTTTACCTTATGGGGAAACCATGTGAGAAGCAATGCATTAAAAGTTGTGGCATTTTATTCTGGTCTTTTAACCCATGAAACACAGTTTGATTCATAGATGATCCTGATACTCTTGTTTCTTTGTTTGTTCACTTGCTTGCTTTGCAAATGTTCTGTCACATTTTCCAGCTGTAAGCCTGATGCTGCACTTGCAGAAGTAAATATGACTCAGTGTCATTATTTAATGGTGCTTTAAATAAACAGGATTATTAATAACAGTGGTGAATTGCATTCTCTGGCTAAACGATCAGAAAATTTGGTAGTGTGCCTTTTTATTCTAGTTGCATTCATAATACATATCAGGAACATAATTGAGATGTATAGCATTTTCAACTGAAGGTAAGCACTTTCAGTCCAATTGATTTAAACTGGATTTTTTGTGTGCTTAAGCATAACTCTCCTACTGAAATGTGTGAGAGTTAAGAGTGTTTAATTTTTATTTTTTATTTTTTGGACTTCCAACAGTTGTTATAATAATAGCTGGTCCTGAAAACAAAGCATCAACGTCTTCTTGTATGGGGCTGGTACTGGAAAGGTTCTAACCTTGAGAAGAAATAATGTATGTCATTAGGATAAGTCACCAAAAAGAGCAACCACTAAGTGATGTGAATAAGTATTTTTTTAAGGTTACAATTTAAGCTGATGATTGTGATCTTTAGTATTAAAAATCTAGTCTCATACTCTTCTGGAACAATCTTATTTTGCAAGCATTTTTCTTTTTGCAAAGGAGCTAGAATTGCACCCTTTCCTATTGTTGTTCTTCATAGAAACACTGCTTTCCTTTACAGTTAGATAAATACAGTAAGAATGAATGTGGCTGGAGTGGATCAACCAGAGTGGTTTATGAGAGCAATTATGAGTTATAATTCACATCTGTAGAGTCAGTCTGTTAATAACTGGACTGATTTTTTTGTGAAAACTAGTGTACCTATAAGAAAGATGCATTTAACTTTTCTGTACAATAAAATTATTAAAATGTATTGAACATCTCCATTGCACTTGTATGCATTTCCCTTACCAGCCACCCTAATATGGTTTACATGTCACATTGTTACTGAGAATAAGCAGGTAATTCTTGTGACACATCAGCTGTATTCTTGATGTAAAGTTTGTGGTGGACCTGATGGTGAGATATGGAGGCTTCTTATTCCATTAGGAGATTCAGTATCCATGCTGAGGGGACCTTCTTGGAGAGATCTCAGAGCTTTGTGGCAATCTGTCCCGTAGAACTACCCTGATGAGTTACCAGCCAATACTAATGGTTCAGTATTAAAAAAGAAACAATCTAGTGGCAATGAAAAAGTCATTCTGAAATCTCTGAAATATAATAATCAGCAACAGCAGTCACTAGTCTGTGGCAAATATGCATAAGAACCACAACACCCTGTTTGACAGTTTTCCAGTGAAGATTTAAGAAATTGTACTGACATATGGATAATATATATGATTCTGTTTCTGTGATGTAGCAGTGGGCTATCTCATCTATGCTCCTTTTTTATGCTTTGAAATTTGTGTTGCTGGGCTTGTTTGTGACTGCATGCAGACCTTCTTTGGAGGTTTTAAAACAGAGATTGGATGGCCATCTGTTGGGAGTGCTTTGTGTCTTCTTAGATGACAGGGGATTGGATTCAGTGGTCCCTGTGGTCTCTTCCAACTCTATGATTCTGTGAGTATCGGACCTCGTGGATGAACTCTATTAAGTGATACTTAACTGTGATGAATGAAAACAGGAGTAGGGGAAGTGTGCCACTCAGTGGCTCTGTGTGGAACTTCAGACCAGCAATCAAATTAATTACCCCTTTGCACCTTCCCATACAAACTATAATGTAGATAGCCATAACTGTCCTCTGGCCAGTACCAAGTATCAAAGGTGGGATTCTGGTGTTTTTGCCTATCTTGACTCAGCGGTTACGTGCAGAATATACACTGCTAACAATTTCTTCAAAGCCTAGTTTACAAATTTTCTGCTGCTCATTAACAAACTATAGACATCAACGAATCAAATCCTATTGCTAATCCCTACTAATGTAGATCTGTTGAATTAATGAGATTCACCTACATGTTGACTCTACATTCAACAAATCTAGTTGGGACTAGGCAGTAGGAGCAATAAGATCCTTGTTGACCATGCATGAGACTCAGGGTTTGCTTTTAAAGGAAAAAGGCAGAATTAACTGTCATGACAGTCAGATCTGGTCATTGTTAAGAGTTACCTGTTGGATCAAATCAAATCTGTTTCTTTCTTCACATGCTAGGCATAGTCATTTCCAGTTTAGAAGGAAGGGACTTCCAAATCTAAAAATACGGAAGACAGAGGCTAGAATCCAGCTGGAGAATTATGGTGGCTTAAGTCACACTTCTGCCATTACAACTTAATTTTTTGGTCATTGCTGAGGCTACAATTCTGTTCTAACCATGCACTGGCAAAAATCCGTTATCCAAATCCACCCTCTAAACAGTACAGCACCCCAACATGGCCATATCTGTGGTGTCAAGAGGGGAAATCACCAAGGATGTGAATAGCCATTATTCTGTACTTGGACCCCTGCAATAGGGCTTCCACAGGAGCCTCAAGATCCTTGGAAGGTCCCTGCAGATGGTGTCCTTGCAGTGCATCCAGCTACAGCAAAATAGTAGATGGATGGATAGATGGATGGATAGATAGATAGATAGATAGATAGATAGATAGATAGATAGATAGATGATAGATATTCCACTGTCCAACAGGATGGAAACAGCCGTAGGGGGGTGCTGTGCTGCTTACTCTATGAGTTTGTTCTGGAGACATAGCTACAGGCTTCCAGCAAAAGCAGTTTAATTAATTTGCTTTGATACATGAACATTATTGTAGATTTGAGCTTGGAAATCTTAGAAAAATTACAGGTATCATGCATTTCCTTTCCTGGTTCCAAAGTGGAAGCTGTCCTGCATTTATCCTTTAAAAATAGGATAAATGGGAGAAGTAATCACAGGCCTTCTGTTTTGGCTATTTTAATCCAAACTTCTTTTCTTTTCAGTATCATTACAAAGTCTTGAAAAATTAAGTTTATTAATGTAATTTGGAAAAAATATCTAAGGCATGTGTGGCATCTCATTTCTGAATACCAGGAGACAATGTATGCTTCCTTATTAGGCCACCTTTGTTTTCTGCCATTGTCTGCATGCCTTTATTTCTTCAATGGTGTGCAGAACAGACTTTTGACTGCAAAGAAGTCCTAGAGTCAATCAAACTTTTTCCTCAGACAAATTCTGCTTAAGAAAAGGGAAGTATGCTTGTGTAATGACCATGAACATTGCATTGCCACAACAATTATTCTCTTACAGGCCTGGAAAGTTAAACCTCTTCATGACCTTTTCCAAGTTAATCTGACTCCAAAATCACAGTGGCTATACTCAGAGTTAAAAAGGATTTGTGGAGAGAAAGACAAGGAATTCTTTACTTCTAAGCAATTGGCAAATAAAACTGCACTTCAGTAGTGATGTCAGCTGCATGAGAAATAGCTGCAAAGTCATTTTGGGATTCAGCTGGACGTTATGATCAGAATTTCCAGCTGAATCCCTTCCGGTTCTAGTAATTGAATGCACTTCAGTTTGTAATGTTCCTCCATAGTTTCCTCCTTAGAGATTAATAATCTATTAAAACCACATCCTGATTTCCTGTACAAAGTACACTTGGGACCTGAATCCCCCCCTCTCCAACCTTTGTTGTAAAAGGTGATTCTGAAGTAGTTTTTACTGATTTATTGTCTCAGTTATGATTAGTCCAGCCAGCCATGACACAAATGGCACGTGGCAGAGTTTCTTTGTTCACATACCTTTTCTGTCATAAAAAGATGCACAAGAAATACCCTTGCTTCATTGCTTTGGAGCTGTTCAGCCATCCAACCAACAACACACTTGAACAGAAGAACTGCTTTGGTAAAAGGAAGTAGACTATGGCTGTCATCTTGTTGATTTACAAATGTGTAACCTCGACTTACATGTTCATAAGTGTTCCGTATTCATGTTTATGATTGTGGCACTACTGCTACAATTGAAAATGTTTCCCAAAACCTATCTTAACAGTCAACAGCTGCACTGAGCAGTGGAGGTTCTTCTCCGGCAGTCAGGGCCTGCAGGATGATGTTTCCCCCCCACCAGTGAGGTGCAGTAGGACAACGAATTATGGTGGGGGTCCTGCTTATGATTGTTAAAAAACTCATTAGCAGGAAGGGGCTGGAAACCTCATCTGCTGTGTCATACGCACCAACAGAACAAGCCTCCATTGCTTGGAGCAGCTGGGCTGCTAAGCTTGGTTTGGGAAGCTGGGTTGGGAGATGATACATAGTAAAGTATTCTTAACTATGCTGTGATGTAGGCTCTTGGCCTATATTTTCAAATATATTTGTGGGCTGACAAATAATACTTAGTTACCTTATAACATATAGAGATTTGCACAAAATGTTCAAGGACTTATTAAAAAACATTAAATAAATGCAGACACAGTTCACCATGTACATGTATTAATATTTGTGAGATCAGTTACTTTTACTGAACACACTGGAAAAAGACAAGCTTTGGCAATGTGCAGCCCTTGGCCTAATTTCAAACGCACTTGGAAATGATAATTTCAGGTCTCTGCAAGAGTGACCTTTTCCCCCACGCAGAAGCCCAGTAAGTGGGGAGGAAGAGGAGGAAGATAATTTGATCTGCCTACATTTGGTATGGATTTTACCCATCATGGCAGCTTTGACTTGCCTCCCACTGCCATGACCCCCCCCTGAATTTTATCCTGTGGAGAAACACGTCTTGACTTTAAAAAAAAAAAGTTACCCCTCCCAGCATAAGGTCCGTGGCCTGACCCCCAGAACCAGGCATGTACTAATTTTTGTCCCAGAATTCAAGGGGGCTTGTTTTTGTTTAAGAACAGGTTGCTTACCTGTAACTGTAGTTCTTCGAGTGGTCATCTTTCATACAATAGGAGCTTTCGCGCCTGCGGGAGCTTTCGGAAGATTCTAGAGCTCGCTGGCTTGGGGGAGGGAGCCCCCCCCCCCGGTCGTACTGCGCACGCTCCTCCCCCCGAGCCGGGCTCTCCTAGTTCTGGTCCGCCGAAGAACAGGGGACCTAAAAAAGAGGGGAAGGCAGGGCGGGTGTGTGTATGAGGCACAGATGACCACTCAAAAACTACAGTTACAGGTAAGCAACCTGTTCTTTTTCTGTGGCTCTGTGCCTCATAAATAGGAGACTGTATAGCTCACCTGTAGGATGGTGGGTCAGGTCCCAGACCCTGAGGACAAGGCCAGCACCGCACGACCAAACCGGGCATCTTGCCTGGAACGGCAGTCGAGCCTGTAATGGCGGATGAAGGTCGACGGTTGACCCCAGGCGCCAAAACCACAGTTCCGGCAGGTCGACCCCTCGCAGGAGGGCCGCGGACGTGGCCACGGCTCTGGTGGAGGGGGCCCAAGCAGGTCCGGCGGAGGCTTCTTGGCCAGTTGGTATCCCAAAGTGGATAGCCTGCGCGACCCACTTGGAGAGTCGCTGGGATGTCCTTGTGGCCTCTTTTCCGCCTGCCGTAGCAGACGAAGAGGTGTGGAGTTGGGTGGACGCTGTCCTATCCGTGTAAAAGGCGGGGCCCGGGACGTCCAGGGAGTGAGGGCCCGCTCCGGGGCGAGGTCGGCTGGGGGTAAAAAGGCCGGGAGCACGATGTCCTGGTTGAGGTGGAAGGGGGCCCCCCTTCGGCAGGAACGAGACGTAGGCCGGAGGATCACCTTGTCGCGGTGGAAGACCAGGAAGGGGTCGTCGGAGCGAGCGCCGCCAGTTCCCCGGCTCGCCTGGCCGAGGTGATCGCCACCAGGAACGCCGTCTTCATCGCCAGGAGCCTGTCGTCCGCTGTCCCCATCGGCTCAAAGGGCGGCCTCGTGAGCTGCGATAGCACCAGCGATAGCGACCACGACGGTAGCGGGGGCGATACCGGCGGGTAGAGATGTTGCAGGCCCTTGGGAATCGCTGGGGTAACCCCGGGAAGAGGGCCGCCGAGGGCGATCCCGGCGGTTGGTACGCCACGATCGCGGGAGGTAGACCTTGATCAATGTAAGGCAAGGCCTTGCTGTCGCAGGTGGAGGAGGAAGTGGAGGAGGGCCCGGGAGGCCGGCCGGGGACGTCGGTTCCCGTCGCTCTTCTGCGAAGGCGACAAACCGCTGCCTTTTAAGTGGATTTCCTCCGTGTCGATTCCTTCCTCGCCGCGGTCAAGACGGTACCGATGGCCGGGCGTCTACGGCGATATCCTCCAGGCATGGAGGGCCAATACCGGGAGGTCCGGGTGCAGCACCTGGCCGTTGGAGTGGGAGAGCAGGTCCGGCGCTAGCGGGAACTTGAGGATCCCCCCCCGCGAGGTCGACAGAGGGCCGCCCAGTTTGCCTCGGCCAGTACGGTGCCACCAGAATCGCGTCGGCTCCGTCCGAGATGATTTTCGAGACGACGCGACCGAGGAGCGGGAACGGGGGGAAGGCGTACAGGAGCCCCTTTGTCCCACGGGATCTGGAACGCATCGCCGATGGAGCGGGGATGTGCCCGCCCTGGAGCAAAAGCGTCGGCATTTCGCGTTCTGGCTGGTCGCGAAGAGGTCGACCGTCGGCTCGCCCCACCGGTGTCGGAGCATCCGGAAGGCGTCGTCGGCCAGGGACCACTCGTGGTAGGAGGAGGTGTCCCTGCTGAGAGACCGCCAGGGTGTTCTCCTGCCCCGCCGGTGAAGCCAGCGGGTGGATCCTGGGAGACGCACCAGTTCCAGGGGGAGCGCGATGGTAGGAGAGTGGTGGAGTGGGTCCCCCTTGCCTGTTCACATAACACATGGCAGTCGTGTTGTCGGTGGGGTCCACGGCGCGGCCCGCCACCAAGTGCCGGAACGCCATCAGGGTTTTGTGGATGGCAGGAGCTCCAGGGGTTATGTGGGGGGGACGTCGCGCCCATCCAGGCGCCCTTGACCCGGAGGTCCCCGGCGGGGGCCCCCCCACCCCAGCAGGGACGCACCGCTTTATCGTGACCGAGGGCCTGGGCTGGCGGAACGGCATTCCCGACATCAGGTTCCGGTGGGACTGCCACCACAGGAGAGTCTGCCGGATCTCGGGGGAATGGAGGGCGGGACTGCTCGTCCCGGAGGGGGTCGAAGACCCTGACAAACCAGTGCTGCAGGGGTCGCGCTCGTAGCCTGGAGAGGTAGGTGACGGCCGTGGTCGCCGCCATGTAGCCGAGCAGCGCCAGGTCCTGGCCGACACCGTCGGGGCCTGGGCGGCCGCCCGCGCCCCACGCGTGAGCGTCCGAGCCCCCTCCGTCGGTAAGAGGCCCTTCCCGCCACGGATCGAGGGCGCCCCGATGAAGTCGAGGAGGCGGGTGGGTTCAAAAGGGGGGATTTCTTGGGGACCGACCCGAGCCGGGTAAGCCACGTCAGGGTAAGGTGAATGTCTTTGTAAAGTTTGTCTTTGCAGGACGACCTAGCCAGTCGTCGAGATGGGGTAGATCGAGACGCCCTCGTCCGCAGGAAGGAGACGCGGGAGCCATGCACTTCGTGAACACGCGGGGTGCGGTGGAGAGTCCGAAGGGCAGAACCCGGTACTGGTAGCTGGTACCGTCGATCGCGAAGCGCAGGTACCGTCTGTGCTGGGGGCGGATCGAGATGTGGAAGTAGGCGTCCTTGAGGTCTATGGATGCCAGCCAGTCCCCTCGGCGTAGGAATGGGAGGATCGACGGTAGCGTGACCATCTTGAACCTCTTGGGAGGGATGTACTCGTTCACTCCCCGCAGGTCCAGGAGGGGGGTAGGGACCCGTCCGCCTTTGGTACGGCGAAGTACCTCGAGTAGAAGCCGGTGGTCCTGGCCGAAGGCGGAAGCCTCTCGATCGCTCCTTTGTCGAGCAGGGACTGGATTTCCTCCAGCAGAGCCGGGCTGGCCGGGGTGGGTAGTAGACGCCCCCTGGTGGAAAATCCCGGAACTCGATGGCACCCCAGGCGGACAATGGTAAGTACCCAGGAGTCCGTGGTGATCTCGCGCCATCGGTCAGGTGTCTGGCCAGGTCCGGGTGATGGATGAGGTCTGCTGGAGGGGCGAAGGACGGCATCGGTGGTGTCCTGCGGGAGGCATAAAACGTGCCCTCCCCCGGAAGACGACGACTTTTTCGACGGTGGAGGCTGTCTCGGGAAAGGGGCCCCCTCTGGGCGGGGGCCCCGGGCGGTCTCGAGGCGGTCGGCGCGGGGACCGGGGCTGGTAGGCCGGGGCGAGGAGGACCTCCGCCCGGACGATCTGGACTGGGAGGACCGGCGAGCCTGGGGGGGCGGGTTATCCCCCTCTTCCTCGCCGTCAGCCGGGCCTTCACGAGGTGGTCCATGGCCTCTCCTGGACGTGTGGAAAAACCCCCGCCCCTCGAAGGGGGGGTCCTTATTCTCCGGCGACTGTCCTCCTGGAGTCCGGAGGAGCGGAGCCACGCGTGGCGTGGAGGGCCACGGCGCCGACCATCACCCTCGGGTAGCCTCCACGGCGTGCCTCGAGGTGGGGCTGTTGGGTAGCCACCGCCACGGCCTCTCCGAAAATCTGCGTGGCAACCCCGGGGCTCTTTCCCGGGGGGTAGCCAGGAGGGGGCCCAGGCGGTAAAAAAAGGGTTTTGATGATAGGCCGCCAGGCAGGCCATGGTGTTGGCGGTCCTGGACACCAAGGACGCCGCCGAAAAAACCTCCTCCCGAAGCCGTCGAGTTTTCCCGGGCCCTTTTTGGGCGGGCGGGGTGGTGTGTGCCCAGTTGCCACCTCGCGTCTGCGACGACTCCACCACCACGGAGTTCGGGACGGGGGGGTTGCCCCGGGAAATCCGCTCCTTCCCTCTGAGTCCTGTAGAGGTGCTCGAGCCTATGCGGGGTAGGCTGTGCGGACGCCGGCTTCGCCCCAAAGGGTGTTTCAACGCGTCCGCCAGGGTCGGGAGGAACGGGGGCGGCGCGGTCGATGGAGGCCGGGTCTCGAGGATTGGAAGACCGGGTCCTGCGCCTGCGGGGCGGGCTCCGTCACCTTGAGGCCGAGCGCCGTCGCCATCCGGAGGAGGATTGCGGAAAACTGGGGCACGTCCTCCGGCGCCGATTCCGGGAGCGGGTCTCCGAAATGCGGCGGTGACTCGTGGGGGGACGGCGTGGATTCCGCGGAGTCCCAGTCCGACTCGTAGGACTCGTCGGACGGGGATGGCGAGCGCGCGGTCTTTCCCCCTTCTCAGGCCGCTGCTGTGCCGGCTGCGTCGGCAGAGCGGCCGGCGGGGCCGTCGGGGCCTGCACGGCTCCGGGGGCGGTACCGATGGTCTCGGGTCGACGCCGCCTGCGTCGTCGACGTGGCCGAGGTTCCCGCTCGGGCCGGGGTGGCCTGGGGGGGCGGCCTGGTCGCCGTGGCCGTTGTCCGTGGCGGCGGGGAGACCGGTCTGTGGCGGGGGGCGCCCCGGGGAGCGTGGGGGCTGGGGACCCCCGCCTCGGCGATCGCCCGTGGCGGGGGAGTGGCGCCCCCGATGCGGCGAGCGGGAGCGGGGCCGCGGGGACCAGTATCTAGGGTCCGGATGGTAGCGGTCCCGGTAGGAGGGCGAGTGAGTAGTAGGAGCCCGGGGGCTCGTGCCATCCTTCTCCGCGCATATCTCCCCAAGTAGCCGGGGGGAAAGAGCGCTCTCGCCCGCGCGCACGCTCTCCCGGCGCATCTCCCGATACCGCGGGGATGGAGGCCTGGCCCAGTGGCCCGGAATGGGATTTGCCACGCCGGGGGGGGGAACGTCTCCGGCCCGGGGTGCCCCCGGGCGCTCCGGAGATGGACGGCGACTCGGCGGCACTCTCCACGATAGCTTTGGAGGCTGGGCGGCCTCGACGGGTTGGTCGTCGTCCGATAGCTCCAGGATCTCCTGGGCCTGCGGCGTTTCCTCCTCCGGGACGTCGGAGAGGGCCGACTCTGCCGTGAACTGGGAGGCGGCGGGGTCGGTGGCCTGGGGTCTCCGGAGGGTGCCGCTTCTCCTTCCTCTTCCTCTTCTTTTCCCTGGCTACCTCCTCGGTAGCAGGGCGCTTCTTCTGTGCAGAAGTAGCGGTTTCGAAGAAGGCCGCGGGGCGCCCCGGGGGGACTCGCCCAGATCTTTGGGATCCTCGGTAGCTTCATCACCGGTAGGGGGCTTCGATACCGACGGTACCGAGGTCCCGGGGGCCGTTGGAGAGGAGGAGGAGGGTGGAGAAGCCTTTTTCCATCGGGGACGGTCTTTTGGGGCGGAGAGACTGCTCCCAACAAAAAGACTTCAACCTCGCCGCCCGGTTTCGGGGTTTTGGTGGGTGAACTCCCTACACGCGGGGAAGGGCGTTATGCCCCCCACCCCAACAAAAAAACTTCGATTCTCGAAAGGGCACCTTCCTTCCCGCAGGAGGCGCAGGACTTGAACAAAGCCGACATAAACCGCGGGGCGGGCGGGGAGGGGGAGATCCGAAGACGCCGCGCCAGTCGAAGCCCAGCCGAGGAAAAGCCAAAAAAGTCCAAAAATCCAAAAAAAACCCTGCAAAACGTACCGAAAACCGAAGGGAAGTCAAGAAAAAAGTCCGAGGTCAATTCCGAATCCAAATCCAACAACTACGCAGCAAAAAATGCAAGCCAACGAGAAGAACCTTCTGTACGCTGAGGCGGACAAGAAAGAACTGAGGAGAGACCGCGGCTCGGCGGGGGGAGCGTGCGCAGTACGACCGGGGGGGAGGGGCTCCCTCCGCCAAGCCAGCGAGCTCTAGAATCTTCCGAACGCTACCGCGCAGGCGCGAAAGCTCCTATTGTATGAGGCACAGAGACCACGAAGAAGAACTGGGCCCTCTGCAAGCAAACAGTAGAATTAAGGAGTGGCATTTTCATAGTTAAGGAGTTGCTGGACAAGAAATAATTACTATCCCTTTGCTGCTTGTCTCTGAAAATAAGGCAGAAATTCTCAAATCATTGCAAACACTACGTACCTCTCCCTTCTTTGTAGTTCTTACAAATAGATTGGTATTTACTGGGTCTGTATCCTGCCTTTCCCCTCGCCCTCCCAAAAATGGGACTCAGAAGCACCTTCAGGTGATTGGCAACCCTTTCGACAAATATCTAATGTAGCCACTTCCAACTTGGAGTCCTTTACATGTTTTGCTGAGGTTCTGGTTTCATGGAGAGGTCAGATCAGTTCCAGAATGTCCCACTAAGAACAGGCAGTGGGTGCTGGGAACTGTCATCCAAAAAGGTAACTTCTGCAAGCTTTGGTTAAGTAGTTGTTAACTGCCAAAAAGTCATTGTTACCCCACCTACCCCATCTATATACTATGTCCTGAGGATCATAACTATTTTATATCAAACATAGTGAGCCATAGAGATCTACTGGAAGGACACGTAGGCAGTAGAGCTATGGAAATAGATCAAAGGGTAGCAGCCCTGTTTTCTGTCAAACATCCTAGGTAGATCTTGCAAATGGTTCATACAGACCATTTGAATGGATATTCAGCGCCAACAGGAGACAAGAGGTCTCTGGAATCAAATTAACATTTCAAACAGCCAGGAATGTTACACTTTGGAGGAAGGCATCCCTGGATGAGAAACTCATCTTGCAGGAAACTACAAGGATGCCTGGCTGTATTTTCTTTGAACTACAAAGCTGAGATCCATCTTCATAAAAATGCAGCCATTGGGTCCCCAGGACATTTTTTTAAAGCTCTGTTCACCACTATAACTAGGACTCCTTTTTCTCCTCCATTTCGGAGTTCTCCCAGACTTGCAAACAGTGCTTCTGCCAGTGGAAAAGCTCCCCTCAGCTTCACCCTCCAAGGCTGAGTTGGGCTTTTCGCTTGTCTTTTCCCAGCCGAAGACTTCTGGATTGGTACAGTATTACCCCCAAACGTTTCTGTCTCTCTCTCTCTCTTAATTTTCACCTCTTTCTAAGTTTCTGTAGCCTTGTATGCTTGTGGGAGTGAACGCAGCTGAGTGATTATATGGATTTTAACATCTATTTCAATAAAATACTTAAATTTGAACAGTTAGCCTGATTCTCTGAGATCCAACTCCATAAAGCTGTGCTCAAGATCCCTAATTACCCTGCCCTCTTTGCATTGCTATAGCAGTATTCATAGCTAATTTTCCCCACAAGTGATAATTTTGACAGGCATTGGGAATCCCCCTAAGGGACCCTCAGCAAGCAGGGTAACATCATCTTCAACTTATGGCAACCCTATATATGAGAGACCTCCATGGCACCCTATCCTCAACTCAGTGCAGGTCTTGCAGACTCAGGGACATAGCTTCCCTGATTGAGTCTGTCCAGCTGTCTTCTTCTTTTCCTAGTGCTTTCTGCCTCGCCAAGCATTATTGCTTATCCTAGTGAGTCATGTCTTCTTGTGATTTTTCCATCAGTGCACAATGCACTCCCCACTATTGTTGCTTCCTGATAGCTGTTTGGCACATTTAGTCTGCCTTCACTGCAAGAGCCTGTCTGACATGGGAGACCCCCTGTCAACAGCACTGCTACTATCAGCATAGCCTCTTGCCTCACAGGAGCAAGCAATCCCAGCACCAAAAAAGAAGTAATGCCATGGTGGCAGATTTGGTTACAGCACAGAGCTATTATGGCTCGTCCATCTTCTTCTTAAGCAGCTATGATACAAAGAGAGATTCTAAGAGTCCCAGAGGCATGGAAGCTACTGAATGTCTGCCACATTTACACAGACACTAAAGGCACCGGAGTCTTGCCTGCAGTCTCACCTACAATAACATACAGCCTTGTATATGGGTCCTAGAGCAAATCCAGCCTGAACTCTCACTGGAAGACACTATGGCTAAGCTGAGGCTGTCATATTTGGACATATCATGATATGATAAGACATAATATTTGATAATGCTCAATAAAGTGGAAGAAAGAAGGAAAGGAGGCAGTTTTAAAATGCCATACTGCAACCACAAGGTTGTGAGTTCAATCCTGCTGGGCTCCAGGTTGATCACCTTTCCCATCCTTCTGCAGGTGGGGGAAAATATACCCAGCTTGTTGGGGGCAATTAGCTAAAAACATCGTAAACCGCTTAAGGAGAGCAGCTATTTGTAATGTAAAATGTTTTTCGTGTTGTTGCTGCCTACTATGTGGAGAGGTGAGATAAAAAAAATAAATATTATTACTATAATCAAGGAAGCCATGGCTGTGAGTGTGCAAGACCTAAGCACTGTTGATGCCGGGACCCCTTGAGCTCTCTCACTCATAGGGTTGCGAAACAGCCTAACATAACTTGGTGACAAATATAGGTATAAATTAATAAAGCAGATGTGTTCCTGAGTGTTACATTTCTGATATGTAACTCAGGCCATTTCCGCACTAGACTGTTACAGTGCTATGATTCCACTTTCAACATTCCATGGAATCCTGGGGTTTGCAGTTTAGGGAGAGGCCTAATGCGCTGTTCTTACCTCACCTGTTGTAGACTGGCACACACAGCTGCAGTGGGATTGGCTACGGAGAACCCCATTCTTTCCCTGCTCAAGCTTCATTGCATTTTTTAATGAGACACTGCAGCCCTCTTTCACCATCCTCTTAGTGCCAATGCTGCAAAAAAAAAACCTTCTACATAGACAGAGAACAAGGATGAAAAGTGGGCTCAGGGCCATTTTAAAAAGATTTTGTAAAAAAGAGCTTCTTTGTCAGATGTTTTGTTAACTGTGGCATACCTGTAGCAATGACAAAACTGAATAAACAGTTTACATGGCAGCATTGGATTTCTGAGGCCAAGAATGGGAAAAAGCTCCCCGGAACTCCATAGGTTGTTGGCCTCCCAACTTCCATCAGCCCTACCTGGCTTGAACGATGGCCAAGGGTGATGCGGACTGTAGTCTGACAACATCTGGGGGTGCTTGAGGCATAGGCCCCTGCCAAAGAAACTCCCTACAATCTGGAGTTTTTCTATGTAAGTACTACTACTAACTGCTACACATTTTGCCAGTTTCGCATTCACACCACTTTACAGAGACAGCTCACTGCCCTAGGAAACATTATAATGTAAATGTTGGCAGTGTGTCTGGAAGGCAGTGGAAAATTAGGGAGGAAGAACAAAACAAGGATGGCTTAAAAAAAAAAAGGCTTTCAAGTATTTTTGCCTAATTACAGCTTAAGTTATTTATATATCAGTGGAAAACAGTCCATCACAAAATTAACCTTCTCAAACAGATCTGAGCATCACTTTAGAATGTCTTGGGACGTTAATTTTCATGGGAGACCAGAGCTTTCTTTAAGCAGGATTCCCTGTTCTTTCAATGTCTAAAAGAGGTTGCAAAAGCATTGGGCAGTATCTGCTTTTGTATGTATTTTAAGCAATGCTTCATTTCTAGACACTTCACAAATGACAACTATTAGTGCTTGAAGGGGCTAAAATCTGAATGAGTCACATGACAATTGCTGCCATGACAACCAACAGATCTGAACAGCTGGCTGGCTGGCTGGTTATGCCGTGTTTCAGCTCTAATTTCATAAAATCACTTGGCTGTAATTTTAACAGTGTAGGGTTTTTTTCCCCTTAGGGTCTGGCTGCCTTTCAGCGTTTATGGATTTCAATTTCCATGATACTTCCCGTCAGTATTGGTTGGGACAGGTGGAGCTCATGGGAGATGCAATCCAAGCACCACTGGAATAGTCCACCAACAACCCTGGACTGGTAGACCATAGCTCAATGGTGGAGGACATGTTGTGCATATAGATGACCACTGGTCCATCTTCTAGGTTAAGTCTACACAAGGCTCTTGCCCGAGTGCTTCTGGTGGTCTGTGTAAATAGTGCTGAGCTAGATACACCAATGGTCTTACTGCATTCCCTATTCCTTTGAAGCTGGTATCACTATCACAACATCAGTCCTTGGGATGAACTTGGGAGCCACCCACTGGTTTAAAACAGTTCTGTGTGTGTATAGTCAGAGATTATTGTGTTCAAGGGGCTGACTCCCAATTAACTGTGGAGAGGATTGCAGCCTAAAATAAGTCTATTGTTAGATTCCTCCTAACCTTTCCCTTCCCCTCCTTTAATTTATATCCCATCTTTTCCCAGAAAACTGGAACTCGAGGCAGCTTAAAAACTGAGACAATTACAATCAAGCTAAAACATGCAAAGGGTGAACCTTAAAGTGCAATTAAAGACACCTCCATGGAAAAGCAGCTATAACACACAACGGAAAAAGCATCCAGTCTCTTCCTTTGCATCCAGGTATTGTTAGGCTGGCATCTTCTTGGATACACAGCATTCTGTTACACTGGTGTAAGGTATTTTGGGGAGCCAAAAACTGGCACGGCATCCTTCTCTCTTCACGGACAGGGAGCTGCCCTGTGCTGTCCTGGCTTCCCATCTCCATGTTGCCTGCAGGCTTTTTAACCTCTGCTGCGGTCTGTGACAACTATGCTGTTGTAGTTTATACCAGCCAACAGGATTGTAGCTCAAGAATTTCAGCCAATTTCAGGCCACTGCAGACAGATGCGGTAGCTTCTGAGCAGCAAATGTGCAATTGCTAACAATTCAGATGGCTGTTTGTTTCTAGTAGCTGAGCATGCACTGAATTGATTATTCTTTTTCCTAAACATTTAATTATTTGTTCATTTTATCTTAATGTTTTCAAAGCCATCTCTTAAAGGAAGCCAAAGGTATCTTTGTTTAATCCAATAATGGATTCAAGGAGAGTTATAGTATAATAGTAAAAGAAAGTGCAGTAAAAATCATCTATGGTACAAAATCTAAACAACAATTGTATTAAAAGTTCAAAACAGTTTAAAATGCATATAAAAAGATTATGTGATTTTCAAAACAATTATAAGGACAATGACAACATCAAAGTTAGCTGTCAAATTACTGCAGATCTCATTTCTAAGCCGCTTGCACGGATGTGTAGAAGAGAAACCATCTGTCATTTTGACTAGCTTTGTACATCTGTGGCTCTCTCAGTGGCCATATTCAGCCCAGAGAATGATTTATGTGGCTCCCACGTGTGCGCCAATGGGGCAGCGGAAGCAGTAAAAGTCATAGACCTCTTTATCACTTTTGAGCATAGAACAATTCTTGCTTAATTGAGCAAGAATCGATGAGGTAGGCAGGAACCTGTCATTTCAGTATGGGATTGCTGGCCTAACTGTGTGTCTTTTCCCACTAGCATGCATATTGTGGAATTTGTGGTGTATGAAAGGTTTACTGTTCTTCTCTCTTCTCACACAACACTGAAATTACAATTTCAGATCCCACTTGTATTTTTATATATCTAATTTTAATTATTGATACTTAAATAATTTTAATAATTAAAATTGAATATATTTTGCAACAGTATTTAATTTTCTCCTAATTAAAGGTGATCATTCCTGCTGTTTGCACATTTATGAATAAAACAACAGCATACTATTGAACACTTTACTGGAAAATGTAATTCCAATAATTTGCAAAGAAAATCACTTTGCTATGAATTTGTTTCATGGTATTCCTTCTTTTTTTAAAATCAGGTAACTGTGGGAGGCATTCTATTAGGGACATAAACATGCATAAGTTTCCTGTAGATATATGGATGTCCTTTTTCAGAGGCTGCAGGGATTGGTGTTTTCTCCTTCCCTTTGTGGTGCCCAAAGCCCCCTCCCCAATTTACTGAAAAGCCCCTGGAATTACCCCTCATGCCCGTTCCATGATTTGTGGTGATAAAGCAGGATCAGAAAACTGTCTGGCTACATCCCAATAAGCCAGATGCAAAATGATGTCACCCAGAATTCACTAAGGCAGTTAGGAATGCATAACTCCAGGTTACACATACATAACTGGTTTGTATTCATGTCCCCTATGTATTCATTAGTAACCACGAAAGTCCCTCAGTTCTCAGTTACTGGGCAGCAGCTGCTGGGAATGATAGTAATCTGTTCCCCTGTTGATCAGGAAGCAAGTAATATTTCCACCTCCTCCCTCTGGTGCATGGGGGGATTTGACAGGGACCCTGTTTCTGCCTGTTGCACCAGAGATCACTCATGCAGCTGCTGCCCAGTAAGTAGGTATTGGTGGTGGGTGGGCTGAGACATAATACATATCTATATAACTAAGGTAGTTAAACATCTGTAAAAGCCAAGATAATCACTGAGCTCTTCCAGGATCCTCCAATAGTCTAAGCTCTGCTGTGATGATTTTGCATCTAGCTATCTGATGGAGCCAGACGCTTCCCTGAGCCTGTCTGCTCACTGTGAGGCACAGAATAGTTGTGCAGGACAGGTTCAGGTGTTTTTCAGTAAGTCAAGGGGTGGGTGGGGATATAAGGCTCAGCATATCATTAAGTCTGCATGCAAATATTTGCAGCACACCAAGGGAGTGCTGGATTGAGGCCTATATGTGTTTTCCCTTTCGTCTCCAAAAACTCAAAACCAAAACCAAAAACACCACATCAGGAGCGTGTGAGAAGAGAGAGGTAAACAGCTGAGGATCTGAAGACTGGACAAGCTGACTTCCATAGCAAAGAAGATAACAGAATACAGTCAGCCCTCTGCATTTGCAGGTTTGACTTTAACAGGTTTGATTATTTGTAAATTTCTCCAACTCCTGCCCTTCCCACCTCAAGTGCTTCTGACCTCTTGGCAGCTCTGATCAGGCCATGCAGCCCTTTAAAAACCTGCCTCTGGTTCTCTTCCTCCTCCACCAGTCACTGCCTGACCAGCTAAGAACAGATTGCAGCCCAATTTCTCAGTGCCAAAAACCCTCTCCTGGTGCCCCTCTCACAACCAAGGAAGGAGATGGGCAAAAGAGAGGAAGTATAGAGCTACCATGCTGACCCACTTCTTTCCCTCTCCTTCTCCTGACCTGGTTTGGACTCAGGGTGCCCACTCTTCCCACCATGCCTGCCCCCCCTTCCCACACACACACAATTTTATTTTTGTGACTTTTCCATTTTTTGCAGGGGTACTGCACCCCTAACTCTAGCAAACGTGGAGGGCTGACTGTAGATTGGTAGATCATCTTGTAAGTACCTTGATATTGTGTGAGTGCTGTGGACATAATTTATCTTGATTTTAACAGTGTGGTAAAATTCCTTGTGATGATTTGATTAGGAAATTGGTTAAATGTGTATGTTGCTTTCTGCCTGCTTCAAGACAGCAAAAACAGAGAGGTCGAAGGGCTACCATTATATGACTAAAGATAAAGATTTGGCTTGCTTTTTATACATATAGGCCATTTCTGCACTAGACTGTTACAGCGCTATTATTCCACTTGCAACATCCTATGAAATCCTGGGGTCCGCAGTTTTGGCTGGTTCCTCCCGAAACTGCAAACCCCAGGATTCCATAGGATGTTGCAAGTGGAATCATAGCGCTGTAACAGTCTTGTGCGGAAATGGCCATAGTTTCAGGATCCTTAGTACAGTCTTAAGATTATAGATAGTTGCTGGCAGTTGCATTTCTTCCAGGGTTGCAAAGCAGTGGGAAGAGAAGAGAGATCACGACTGGAACCCAGTTGGTGACAAAGGCAGATGTAACTTTCCATTAGCACTTACGTGCTTTCTAGCTGATTGTACAAAGAGGTTTTCAGTACCCCTGTGTGCAATGACTCCCTCAGATACAGTTAGATATTTAGATTTAAATATTTACATATTTAAATTTAGAGTTTGTTTGTTTGTTTGTTTATGGCTTCTGGAGACTAGGATTCAAATCCCTGCTCAAACACTGGGTGACCTCGGGCAAGTCATATTCTCTCAGCCTTAGAGGAAGGCAAAGGCAAAACTGCTCTGAACAAATCTTGCCAAAAAACAAAACAAAAACCCAACCTTGTGATAAGTTCACCTTAGGGTTGCCATAAGTCAGAGTGACCTGAAGGCACATAACTACAAAGTGCCACTGACAGGGGAAAGTTCTTTCTAGTCACCATTTCTCTCTCCTTTGAAAACTGACTTATCGTAACCCTAAAATGAAGCTAATTATGAAGTTTTTCTTTGCAAGATTTGTTACCTCTGCCTTTCTCTGGGGCTGAGGGAATGTGACTTGCCTGAGGTAACCCGGTGGGTTTCTGTGCACACACCGACCACCCTGTCCTTTTTGTCAGGGACACAGCAGTGGGGTGTGTATGTGGGCACCAAAATTGCTCCCTTGTTTGCAAACAAGAAAGCAGTTTGGGCACATGTGCATGTCTGCTTGTGTCTCTTTCACACCCAGCAGGGGGTGTGGGCACAGAGGGACATGGCAAAAAGCTTGTGCACGTGCCTCAACTGTTTCATTGTTTGAAATGAGAGAGCAGTTTGGGTGCATATACATGCCTGTTGCCAGGTCCCCTTTGTCAGGGACACAGCAGTGGGGAATGTGGGTGCAGAGAGACATGGGAGAAGGCATGTGTGTGTGCCCCAACCGCTCCCTTGGTTGCAAATGAGAGAGCAATTTGGGTGCGTGTGCATGACTGCCACTGGGTCCCTTTCAGCAGGGACACAGCAGTGAGGAGGTGGGCACAGAGGGACATGGTGGAAAGCATAAGCGCATGCCCCAACTGCTCCCTCAGTTGCAAATGAGAGAGCAGTTGGGACGTGTGTGTGTGTACACCTGTTGCTAAATCTGTTTCATTAGGGATGCAGCAGTAGTGTGTGTGCATGAGCCCAGAGAGACTCACAGGAAGGCATTTGCACACACCCCACTTCTCCCTCATTTGCAAATGAGAAAGTAGTTTGGGCTGCTTTCTCACACCTGCCACGGCCATGTCCCTGTTGCTGTTGGTAGTGTCCAGCAGCAGGGCTCCATGGACCCCAGGTTAAGAACCACTGAACTAAAGTAAATACACATGCTCCCTGAAGAGTCTTTGTAAGTCACAGCAACAAATTAATTAAGCCTTGGAAATTGCAGCAATTTGATAGAATCTCCTAGCTGAGCATGGAGCTGAATCCCCTCCCACACACACTGGAGAATTTGCATCCTTGTCTCCTGCCTGGAGATGTCTCATGGAACCTAGAGACTCAAGGCCAGTCCCTGAGATCTGGCAACCCTTGACATTGCCCAGGTGTCCCAACTTCCCAGCAGCCATGGAGACGTGCTCTGTTCTGTTGTTTTTAAAGTTGGTTATATTGAGACAGAAGAGAAAGTGTAAGCACATTATTAAGAGTGTTATGCTCTCCCATACTGAAGCAGATCTTGCACTTACATCTGCTGGTTCTGAGCAGCCTCCTTCCCCAATGCCTTATTTTCTTCCAGGCTGCTGCACTCATACCCATTCTTCTTCCACCACCACCACCTACGTTGATGCAGTTACACCAATATATTTCATCAGGTTTTCCAGCCAGAGTTAATATTCATCTACATACCAATTTTCAGCCAAAGAAACCCAAAGCATCATACAAAGGGATTCAAAATGAATAATAAGATTGGTGCATAATTAAGGTTATTGATCAACTTGGACTCCTCTGCCCTCTATGAAGCTCCTCAATATATGTTAAATCATTCACACATTACAAAGAAACATACTTCTTTCATATGGATTAGGAGTGAGAACATTTTGACGTCTGCCAAGAAAAAGCAGATATGGAAACCAACAATGAATGCACTTGAAATCTGTTCTAGCTGGAAAATGGAAGCTGGCCTTACCTGAGAGTTCCATTGTCATCTTCACAACATGAAGGTTCTCCTGGCTTTTTTCTTTGTGCAATTTTCCTTTCCTTTTTCTTGGTCAGAAATCTCCATCTTCCCATCTTCAGTCTTTCTCCTACATCCAAGAACTCCCTGCGGCCTGACAGTGTGTTTCTTTCTTGATAAAAACTAATTTTACCCTTTTCCTGATCCAGTGGAATAACAGCTTTAGAAGCACAATATGGGAAGCTACAGCCCCTGCCCAGGCTGATTGTGGGATTCTGGGAATAGTAGTCCAAAAGAAGTAAGTTTTTCAAGCTTTGTCTGCCAGTCATACCCAGTCAAAAATATCTTTTCTATTTGGGCAAATTACATTGTGCTGAGAGGTACTTATTTCAGGACTGAGTACACAGGGAGAATCCAACAGAATTTCCCACTGCAATTGTGCTTAGAGACCAGGCAACAAATGCCGCACTGCTTGTACAACTGCAAAAAAGCACAACAGAACACTGTGCACTGTTTTCCTTTACTAACATAAAGTTGAATTTAGGCCACCAGAGCATTTTCTGTGTACAGTTCTCCCTCAACATTCATGGGTTTGACTTTCATGAATTTGATTATTTGTGAGGTGCCCGCTTGCTTCCCCTCATTCACCTCCACCCATCACCCACGCCAGCATGCTGGCAGCGGTGGGCAGGGGAGTGCAGGGAGAAAGATCTTTGCTTCCCTGCACTCCCCCGCCTGTCACTCATGCAGAAAAAAGAAAGGGGGTGCAGGCAGTGGGCGAGAGAGTTCAAGGAGAAAAATCTTCCTTCTCCTTCACTCTCTTGCTTGTTGCCCATGCAGGAGTGCAAAAACAAGGCAGGGCAAAGGGGAAACAGGCAGGAGACTTGGGGTTGGGAATGTTTTTCCCCCTGCACTCTTCTGCCTTTTCCCCAGGCCTGCAGCAGCAGAAAGAATGAGGGAGGAGGGAGTGTTCACTGGGGGGGGGGAGTTAGTCATGATTTTTTGACTTTCACAAGGGTTCTATGCCCCTAACCCTTGCAAATGTGGAGGGCCTACTGTATATAAAGGAGGGGTATGCAAAAACATAGTTTATGGAAGCACCAATGACAGGCAAAACCACTCTGATATTATTCATCAGTTCTTAGTAATCAGTTGTAGAAACAACAACATTAAGAATAGATGGGACTTTCTAACACTTATTTACCCGCTACAGACCATAAGCTTCAGGCAGGCAATTTGTCATAATTTATATACGAACAGGTATGACTGAGTGCATTTTTTCCTTTCATTTTCAGGAATTACAGTATTTTATTACACCCAACTGGTACATCAAAAAAAACACCAAGGAATCCAGCAGTACCTTTCAGACTAAATGGAAAAAGAAATTTCCATCACAAGCTTTCATGTGTTCAGCCTGCGTTATCAGATGCATTCCATGGAAGCTTATGCTGTAAATTTCTTCTTCCCAGTTAGTATCCATGGTGCAACTGGAATCCTTTATGTCTTTTTATGCTAACACAGACTAACACAACTATGCCTCTGCATACTAGTTTATCAAAATACCTTCCACTCCCTTCTTATCTTGACCTCCCTTGAAAATGGTTTATATTTTTTGCTGTATAAAAATAGTGCTAATATCAAAATAAATAATTTTGATGAATGGGTGCAACTATCTGCATATTTCATGAAAGTTTATTGCAGCTGTTAGAAGGAGAAGGAGTTTTCTTCCTATATGGTGAATAAGAAAACATGCAGAAAAAAACAGAAGAGCTTAGACTAGGCACAAATGGTCTTTCGAAGACGCTGTGTCATCCTAATTCCCATCTCGAATATGTAACACAATAAAATCTCAGCAGCTTTCGGTAAATGCCAACGTTACATGTTTTATTTTTCATCATGTAATCTTTTTAAACCTCAGTCACATATTAATGATTGATAGAAACAAAAACATTAGGCAATAGGCATTAAATGAAAATATAAAATACAGGATATGTAGAAAGGCAATCAGTGCTTCAGTCCAACAAGACAGAGACAGTTAAGTAAACATGTGGGGAAAAATGATGTCCCAAAATAAAATAAAAAAAAAATTAAAAAATCAGCTCATGGTCTTTACTTTCAAAAGACCCAAACAATTCAAGTGATTTTCTTTATTATACCTTGTAAACATAACATGAATCAAAATGGACCATGAGGTAATCTATATACTACAGAAGACAGGCTTAAAAACACTAGATAAAAAGACAATATTCAAGACGTATAGATATCAGTGTTCACTTTGGTCTCTGGCTATTCAGTTTGCTATGAATAACATACAGGTTCAAGCCATTCTGGTAATACTCATTAACCAACATGTGAGTCAAAAAAAAGTAATAAAATGCAAGAGGTAGTCAAAACTATCACAATGTCTTATTTTAATATGTGTGCCATTTTAGGTTAGAAACAGTTGTAGCAAATGTCCAAATACTTTTTTTAACATTCAGTTTTATTCTTAGATTGTTGCGCTGGCTGGCACCTGGCACCTTCAAAAGAAAAGCTGTGTGCTTGTAAAATAGCATTAAGCTCACAGTCCTAGTCTTAAAAGCCCTAAGCAGCAACCGCTTTTACTGGAGGGGCACTTGGCTTAGAGCACCTCCTAAAATGTTTTGCCCTGTTGTCACAGTCAAATTTGCTCTTCTATGCCCTTCTTCTTTATCTGAGTTTGGGGGATGTGGAGATCAGACACCAGCCCCATCAGAGGGATGAATGTGGCCCAGAGGTCAAAAATTGTTCACCTCACCACTCCTCATGTTTACTTCCTTATTCAGTCTTTTCTTCCTATGCCAACATCTCATCACTAACTAGTCACGATGACAAAAGCAATACAACCAGCATATCTTCAAAATGCTGTTGATATACAACAGAACAAGACACATTTAACAACGTCTTTAAAAGTGAGCAAAGACAAAATAATCAAATCTCATCTGAGACATCTAGTAAAATTAAATTCAGTGCATCTGCACACACTTACATCTTTTCCCAATTACTTTCATATCTGTCGTAACACAAGGGGAAGGAAAACACACACACATATATTTTTATGATAAACATTTCTTAGAGATAAATTAATTTAAATTAGCTTTAAGACTTAATGAGATCTTCCCACATTCTTTATAATTTTTCTTACAAAGAAGGTCACAAGGACTATAAAAACTTTTATGGGTCTCCGTCCACAAAACTACATACTAGAAGTAACTTTGGGATACCACTAGCACAAATTAAAGATTTTTTTTTTAATAAAAACAAAGAATTAAGTTGCCTTTATTTGGCAAAAGAATCACATTTTTAGAGCTAATTTTAGGGCTCAAACAGCACCTAAGTAATGGTCCTGTTTATTTTCCCCTTCCAGAATGGTCTTTCTAAGAGATGCTATGCAAGTGTGCACATAGTATTTTGGATCAATTCAGTGGCACAATCCCTACTGACTTCAGTATAGAATCTGGTGAAATTCTCAACAGTCTAACAAAAGATCAGTCCTAATACACCAGAAGACAGGAGGGGCTCCAGTGGAAAGGGCTGTGCAGGTGATAGCTCCGTTGCAACTGATTTGACATGTTTACTGTTGAATGTCTGCCCTAGAGGTGTTGTCCAATCTGTTTTATAAAATGCAATGTCAACAAAAGCTCAAGAAACTACTTAGAGCAAGACTACTGTAGCTTCCCTAGCACAGTGATTTAGTGAGAAAACAGGCCTTTGGCATATTGCTGCTAGCATTTGTCTACCAAAATTTAAAGATGCAGACACCTATCATGCTCAGACACTTGCCTGATCCAGTTCAGGCAAGATAATCTTAAGAACTAGCCTTATGCTTACATGCTGCCCCCCCACCCCAGTAACTGGTTTCAGGGATGATATTGCCTATTTGGCTATTTTTCCTTTGCAGAATTACAACAATATGAAGGCAACAGCTGAGGTCTGCTCGCTCTAACTTCCGCATTGGCTAGTCCTTGCCATTCACTTGGGTATGCAGGATGGAAGGATTAGAAGACAGCCTGTTTCTGCAATATGTCTGATTCATGACTGAGAACCATAGTTTCCCTCGATGTTTGAATCAAGAAACTGTGGTCTAAAAACATAAGAATCAGGATCAGATCCTGATTTGTAAGCAGGTTTCAAACTACAGTTTTCTGTGGCAACCAATGAAATCAGAAAAGTGATTTAACAAACCACACATCATGCCTACTGCTCACCATCACTGCTGATCTGAAAAGGGAGAAAGTCTGATCAGTGCATATAGCTCCCAGTGGGAATGAGAACCCTCGGCAACTAAAGTTTCACAAACTACAATGTCCTCTTCAAAAAATGAGCACGGAAAGGAAGGAGAAAAAAGTAGGAGGCTCATCGTTAGTTTGAAAAACTATGGTTTAGTAGACTGGGATTCTTAAACCTAAGCTGGGCCATTGTTCAACTTGGAAATATGTAAATATGTTTAATCTGGGCTTGCCCAGAATCAAAGTAGTGGAACTCTGAAGTGTGCCTTTCTGAAAGCTACTTTTACAAAAATGGTGTGTATTTGACAAAGCCAGATCCCCCAGTTAGCTTATGAAATGGCAAATAGGCTTTACCAGGTAGAATGTGAGAAATGTAATATTGCGTTAAACTTTTAATAAAACTACTTGTACTTACTCAAAGCAAGTCATTGGACCATAGTAGCATAAAAATAAAATGCTGTGATTTTATTGCAGTGCAGGGCTAATTGTCAATTCACGCATACTGAGGAAAATCAGTTGCCTTTGTATATGTGTTTCTGTGTGAATGCCCATTTCTTCTTCAAGCAGGAAAAAAAACCCCTCTAAGCTGTAAGAGAGAGACTCACACAGAATTTCAAGTGAATGCATCATTTAAAAGAAAAATAATAATAAAGCACACAGTTGTCCTAACATCTGTAGTAAAAGCAAGACACGGAGGCAGGGACTGTTAACTGCAGCAAGTTTTTGAAAAATAATCAGTATGTACCATAGGATCAACAGCCACCATTAAGGCCCGAGCAGCACAAAGATGTTGCTTATATGGTAAGTATGAGGTAGTTATTTGCTGTAAACAGAATAACTTTATTATTCCCTATGTAAACAATGTGGCATAGATTTTCAGAAATGGGGAGGAGCTGCTCTTCCCAGAACTCTGAAAGTTAGCCATACTTGTCAACATCAAGTCACAAATGTTCACTTTGGAAAGTGAAGGGAAAGCATAATGAAAAAAGTTGACATGTGAGTTCTTAGAAACTCATTTCTGTGTAAACAGAGGTAGTTCTTTTCATCAGTTCATAACATGTATATAGTAGTAAATAGTTGTATAAAAGTATTTTTGGTTATTTCTGAGCAAGAAAAAAAACCCACAAGTAAATCTGCAAAAGAAAATACGAAGGAGAAGGAGGAGGAGAAGAATTACATGGCATTTTCCCTGAGTAAGGTTCTTTGTCCTGAGAAGGCTATTTTGTAATAGTGATCATCCTCTGGTATATAAAAATAAAACATAAATCTTAATAATAAGGTAGGTTTGGTAGCCTCTCTTAGCAATTCAATATGTGGTTGCTGGAATTACTTATTTCACAATAATTTCAGGTCTGGATTTCAAAGTATGTAAACATGGGAATGTTTCAAATCCACCATTTCCACCTTACTATATATATAGGTCAAGGAACTTTGGTTCAACTTTTCAAAGTGACCTAAGTTTTGCATTGTTGCTGTTTAACCCAGTTATCATACCTGCTAAAAGGTTATGCAATGCCACTTTGATTTGTCTACATAACTTAAATAAGTTTACAATCCTTACATAAGGCAAGGAAGTACTCCTCTATACATATATCACATTCAGTATCGTCAAATAAAATCCTTTGCATTGTAGCACACTGAGAACTTCTGTATAAACTATTGAGATTTTCCTTTCCCTCAAACACTGTCATGGAATTCAAGCAAAGTTCCATAGGATTTGTGCCTGTTACTGAGGCTTTTGAGCCTTATACATTTCCTGAAAAGGGTGGCAGCAGTAGCAGCAGCAAAATTATAGCACCTAAACAACTTGACTTGGGCCAAATGCTTCTATATTATTTGTTGAACTCTTAGGCAGTGAGCTGAAGTTCTATCAAAACAGGTCTTGTTGCTGACAGTGGCACAACAGAAGAAAGTGTCATTTGAAGATTGCAGTTCAAACTTTTATGGAATATGTTTGAACTCAGAGTCACTGTTCCTTCCTTCCTTCCTTCCTTCCTTCCTTCCTTCCTTCCTTCCTTCCTTCCTTCCTTCCTTCCTTTTCTGGGAAAGCATTTCTACAAATGATGCTTTTCATGTCTAGCACATTTTAATGGAAGTAAGATCACAGCCCACAGAAATTACAGTAGTTTATATGTACATATCTTGAGCTTCCTTTGATGGTTTCTACAGCAGCTGCAACACACAACGACTTCAGCCACATACAGATCCAAGTCTCGGGCCTATAATTATAACTGGGCAATCCACAAAAAAAGGAAGGGCTTTAATATTAGCCAAAGTCAAGTCAGTCCAAATGTAGCACTAGGAACGGGCATGAACAGAAGTTGCAGGTTCCTGAGGAAGTCCCTTTCATTATAATGGGGGCTTATGAATGAAAAGATACCATTCAAATGTGTCTTTTAAAAGTAGAGATAGGGTATCTCAGCAGCCTACATATAGGCAACTAATCAGCTATGAAACATTTAAAAAGCACAAGTTGATGAGAACCGACAGTATTATAAAATATACCTACCCTGATCAGCATCAAGTATTCTTTGGTTTGTGGAACAGATGACAGCTTTTGATCATGATCAGATAATATGCAAGTGACTGACTTTCTAGTCTTAATTACAAAACAAGGTTTCCTAAACCTTTGGGGGAAGATTCCTGAAGCAACTGTTCTATAATTTAAAAGAGTAAATGTACAGACTGCAATCCTTTCTGTCTGCAAGTTTTTGATTATACCAATTTAAAAATATGAGGCTGAAATTCTGTACCCAATTGCCCTACTAAACTTAATTACATTTTTTTCTGAGTAAACATGCAGAGGATTACATTGAAAATATTGAACTTTGATATTTGGCATATTTAAAGCCATCTGTTTGGGGCCTGCCCCCATCAAAATGGTCAATATTTTGCATTTTTATTCTTTGTTCAGTTTTCAAAATATATAGAAATCCATTCACTTATATAACATGTAACCAGTGACAGCTGAGCCTGAAGAAACAGTTGCTGCTGCCACTGCTGCCTTCATAACACCTCAAGGTTTGCACAAAATACAAAGATTCAAAATGGTATTTCAATACCACTCTAAAACAATCATTTCAATGTATACATTCTCCCTCACAGTCACCTAACCTGCATTTAAACCACATTAATTTAATACAATATTTGAGATATCAGCACAGAAAACTACACATTCATTGTCTTTGTGGGAAGGGTAAAACAGGGGAGCTCCATTTTTAAACACTGTGGCAATAATGAGGCATCTTTAAAGCAAGGCATTACCCTTTCAAGTTGAGAACATTTTTTAAAAAAAGGATTGCTGACCTGGGTAATCGGAGGAGGGGAAAAATCTACCCTGAACTCTACAGAGATGTCTTAATACCTTTAGTACCATGACCATGGCAGTTTTAAGTAACCAGATTTCTTTGGGTTCTCATGAAATAATAGCTGCAGTTTCTTTTACCTCCCCCCCTTGTTTCTTTTATCATTGGAAAATAAAAAGGTGACATATTAAATGGAAAAAAAAAAAGCAAACCAGGAATAATTACTCAAAAATATTCAAACTATTGCTTTCCAAGGGATGATGTATCCAAGGAAACAGAATGTTGAATGTATACATTCAAGACAATACATACTCAGACAATGGGCCAGTTCAGCATAACATATTTTGCTTCCCTACCCCTTCCTTTCCTGCAGCATGGCTTGGGAAGACAAAAGATTTTCACCTTCATTTTGGATTAACTGCTGTTTAGTGATAACCCAAACCCTTAACTAATTAATTGGTCTTAATTACGGTTTGCTGAATTGAGTCACCTTCATAATTCATTATTTGAAGCAGTTAATTAAAAATGGAAGTAAAAACTTCCCAATGCCTCTTTCTGTTGCTTTGAAAGAAAGCGGGCAGGGGAACAAACAGGCCAAAAATTCATGGTGGAAAACCATGGCTTGTTCGTTTGCATACCCAAACCAGTTCATTAAAACACACTACGTTCAGCTCAAACAAAATTTGCTTGGAGTGACTGGCCTGTTTCATTTTTGAAAAGACCACAGTTCTACAACAGTAGTTAAAAATCTGAGGTCAACTGCAAGGTTGTGTGGAATTACGCTCCTTGTGCTTGAATGAGGTAGACATCCCAAGAGGGTAAGGAGACGAAAAGTTGTGATGAAAGCTCTTTAAGTCTTTTTCCTTTTTTGAACAGAGGGCCCTTTTCGGCTTTGCTCTTCAGGTGATGGAGATAACTTACTTGAAGTGGCTTCTTGTGGTGACCGGCCTGAACGTTCTAAGACATCTGCCCTTCCCTCCTGAGAATAGGATGGAGATGTGTAGCCATAAGCCCCACCTCCTTCTCTTAGGGAGACAGATGTGGAAGGTTGGGGTTCTGCCTCGTATCTTCCCTGATAACTAGTGGGCTGCTGCGGAACAGTTTTATGTGGGCAGTTCGCCACCATGTGCATGATACTCTGACAGTAATGGCACTTCTTTGGCTGTGGAGGTAGAGTACATTCCTTAGCATGATGATCGAGGCCACCACAGTTGTAACATCTGTAAAACAGAAGTAGTTTTTAAACAGAGAGACTTATAATAGACATGGTTGGTCTTAGACAGAAGAAAAAGTGTGTGTGCCTCTGCATGTATAATCTAATTAATAACGCTATACTATACAGAAGACTATATTAACAAAAATAGAAAATAATTTCTCTGTTATTGAAGAGCTTATGGAGAGGGTTCTCATTTAGTAGAAGAAACAGAATAAGGAAAGCAAGATCTGGACTTCATGTTATAGCAAATATATTCACACACATTTACACATTGAAGTTGTATGCAACTTCTTCTTCAGTTCTGGGCACCCCAATTCAAGAAGGATATTGACAAGCTGGAGCAAGTCCAGAGGAGGGCGACCAAAAGAGGCCTGGAAACCATGTCCTATGGGGATAGACTTAGAGAGCTGGGGATGTTTAGTCTTCAGAAGGTTAAGAGGGGACATGATAGCCATGTTTAAATATTTGAAGGGATGCCAGCTAGAGGAAGGAGAGGGCTTGTTTTCTGCTGCTCCAGAGACCAGGACAAGGAGCAATGGATTCAAGCTGCAGAAAAGGAGATTCCACCTGAACCTCAGGAAGAACTTCCTGACAGTCAGGGCTGTCCAGCAGTGGAATATGCTGCCTCGGAGTGTAGTGGGGTCTCCTTCCTTGGAGGTTTTTAAGCAGAGGTTGGACGGCCATCTGTCGGGAGTGCTTTGAGGGTGTTCCTGCATGGCAGGGGGTTGGACTGGATGGCCCCTGTGGTCTCTTCCAACTCTGCATTTCTATGATTCTATGATTCCATTCATTCACAATCTGGTAAACAGGTGTCAGTTTCTTGCTCCCTTCTAAGTATTAAAGCATGAATGAAGAAAGTACAGCCCGTGGTTCTCATGTTGCCCCCAAGAGCCATTTTTGTGGCCCCAGGCCTGCCAAACTTTTCTCCAAAAAAATTCCAAGAAGCTGTTATGCTCTCAAGTGCCTCCTTAAGAAGATGGGGGGCGCACATTGGTATGTATTTGCTCGCCCAGGCCATTTTAAACCTAAGAAAGGACTTTTTCAACAGAAAGTGACCTATAATTTGTCGGTGGAATCTGGGGTATAGAATTCTACTGGGGAGCTTGGAGCCCTCCAAAATCGCCTGTGGAGCAGTGTGGCCTTCTGATTACTGAGCATTTTCCAATCTTGTGTTAAAGGAAAAGAAGGGGACAAGCACAATGAGGTTTCTTGACTGACTCTGGCTGCCCGTAAAAGCCGTTGATCAAGCCGCAACATGCATCAACATAAATGTGTTTGAAGTTAGCAAACATGTACAAGCAGAAATTTAGTACATGTGTCCCTGTCTACCAGAGCAATATCTGTCACTGGGATATTTGCCAATTCTTAGAACATTAGTCCAAAATAATTCTGGTAATAATGCAATATTAAATGAAGAGATGATAGCAACTAACCCTTGGGTAAATTTTATCTGTTTCAAGTAGGTCATCACTCTTATATACCAGAAATACAGAACAAGCCACACAAAATGCAGAACAGTAAGGATTGTTGGATATGATACACAGACGCACTATGAACAGAGCTTGGAAAATGTACTTTTTTAGACCAAAATCCCATAATCTACCAGTCTACATAGGTCAAATCTACAGGGCTTTGGGAGTTGTAGTCCAAAAAGTTCACTTTACATTTGTCAAATAAAGTGTCATGAATATTTGTGGCACTTTACAAACCAATAGAAGCTCCCTAGATGATACAAGATAAAATCTTGAGAGCATGGAAAGAGAAGACAAGAGCAGAGATGAGGAAAGGGCTGAGCAAAGTAACACCAGCAGAGAAAAAAAAGGCAATAGAAGGGTTACAAAAAGATTTAAGTGAGCCAACGCAGCTACAATCATTTAGGGTTTTTTTTTTTAAGCTGTGGATGGTTATGAACAGATTAGATCCAAAGCTTCAATGAGAACAGTCTTTGATAAGGCATAAAAGCCAAATAGAATTTGAACAAAAATGAACACTCTATACAGCTCTGTTTTAATATGGATACTTGTAATTCTATTTTACCCTTGATTTTGTTACTGGAGATATTTGTATCCTTAAACAAGTGAAAACTGTTATTTCAAAATGGGTATCTGTTTGGATAACTAAGACAAGTAGAATAGCTTCAATCTTAAGATAAGTCAAATTAAATACCAGTACATTTGCAGAAAGCACACCTTCTGTTTCTTCCTACTCCCTATTGCCTCCTGTTATCCATCTTAACCTCTACAGAGACTTCAGATGTGGGAAGAAGAGGGACACTAAAAGTTTCCATGAAATTCTTAGGGTCTAAGAAATATTATTAGTCATCACTCTTATATACCAGAAATACAGAACAAGCCACATAAAATGCAGAATATGTAAGGATTGTTGGATATGATACACAGATGCACTATGAATACTGCAGCAGTTTTGGGACATACTATACCAAATAAGCAGGTGCATTCATGCCCTGCCATCAGACTTCCTGTATTCAATTTGTTGGCCACTGTGTAAACAGCATGTTGGAACAGGCAGACCTTTGGTCTGACTGAGCAGGGCTCTTAGGTTTCTAAGCGGGCATGAACCATAAGAAGGTACAACAACTATACAACTATACAACTATAAACAGAACATTACAGAACTCAAGGATCGATGCATGATTCCATGTTTACAACATGTAAAACAAACAGACATTACTTCCTTAGGAGTCAGTTATGGAGATAACTGCAGGGAAAAACAGTAATACGGAAGGGAAACACTAGATAAATGAAGCCTTGTGTCTTTACATTTTTAAACAGCCCACAAGAGGGCAGCAAGCATTTAAACATCTGCCTTGCTCATGAAGTTTTCGGGCTATTGTCTCAAAAATAGTAGTACTGATACATACTGCTTCATAACATATGTGCTGACCTATGTTCTTTTAATACTTAATGGTCTAACCTTTTGAAGCGTGTTGCCTGCAACTCGAGATTTCTGTTGATGCCCCTGAAGAAGGCCTTTTCTCATAGAGGCTGAAATTTGTTGGACTTTTTAAAGGAAATAAACAGTTGACCATATATTAGCATGTGGAGCTTGTCTCGTTTTTGTTTTCTATGTTCCTTCATGAGCAAAAGATGACAGTGAGCCATTTAAAGTTCCTATTTGTCAGAAAAGAAGTGCAACCAACCCAATTTGATGGCTGGTACGTGTTTTTCTTCCCTATCCACAACAACTGGTGGTTGGGCTAGTACTGCCCTGTTTTAACAGCTACCCTCCTATCTATTTCTTTTTCATAGATAACGTTAGGCTTGGTTTACTTGATTGATTCAGTTATATTGCTTCTCCTTCACCAGAAGCTTTTATCAACAGTTTGTCATAAGATCTAGTGTACACCTGGAAAATGCCATCAATATGGCAAAAAACAGAAGGTGCCCTGGAGGTCTACCTCAGCTGAGATGGATGGTAACAGGGAATTCACAAGGTAGAGCAGTTCTTGGAGTAAAAGACCTGACAAAGTTTGGGAAGGTATTGTCTCCTACCACTGGTCATGCAGGCTGTGGGTTTCTAACAGTTGTAATCTGAAAAAATAATACGACCAAGCTCTGCAAAGTCAGCAGAACTCTGAGTGACACGATGCCAGTTGCTATGTCATAGGATGTAGGCTCTGGCCATGAAGTGAGTCAACTACCCACTCCTCCCCTTTTCCCAAAGAACTGTGGAAACAGGAGAAAACTTGGCACTGTACGAGTGGAGACTATGAACTTCCCACATCACCAAAACTCTCAGTGTAGTGAGGAATTTTGTCCTCAGAGTTGTAACCCCAAACAGTGGCTAAGAAAATAGTCTGGAAATCTAGCTGTCACAGTACAGACAGCTCTGTAGCAACCACAATATTTTTAAAAGATCATGTTGAGAGGACTGACTCAATTTCTACTCCCCACCCCAGCACAATTCGACTTCAGTTCTGTGCTCCTGTGGCACCGTGTGCTCCATGGAGAAGGGAGGCGAGGTGGCTGATTGCCAGCCATGGCCAGACCAGGATGTTGAGTGTCAGGGGCAGAGTTGGAGCACTCCTCCTTTTTGGCACAGAAGCTTGACCCACCTTTCCACCTCCAGTGCAGTATGAGCTTTGCTGGTCACTTCAGGGCTGGGTAGGAATTTTCTCCTACTGTATCTGGGAGACTTAGACAATTGGCTAAGGGTAGAGTCTGTTAAGTGTGTGTGTGTGTGTGTGAGTGAGAGAGAGAGAGAGAGAGAGAAAGCACCAGGTAGGATGAATATCTTGGCACACTTTTGGTGAATGGGAGGGTGCTGAAACTGCATGTTTAGCTTCTGAGACCAGCAGGGAGGGGAAGGAGACTACCCTTGTGGTGGCCTTGGGGATCTGCCCTCACTTTAAATCCTGCAACTTGGGTTGGGGGGGTCTCCAGTCCACTTTCCAATAGACAGCTGGACAGAAAACAGCCCAGCTATTGGATTGCCCTCAGGGCTCAGGTGTTTCACCCAGAGAAAGGCTGAGGAGGAAGTCGAAGGGTAAGGCCTGCCTCAGCTGATCCCACAATAGATTGCTCCCCCCTCTTCTTGTTTCTCTCCAGGTTCAACACAGTTTAAATAGATTTTAGATTTTAATGTGCCCATTATTCCACACAGCCTTCTGTGTTGTTGGCCAGCAAATATACAATCACCTTAAGCAGAGCAGCAGAACTGCAGCCTGAGCACTGGAGAAATTGTCTTTGTGCCCTGTGCTAATCACTAATTGCAAATACAGCAGTTCATGAGATTAGGCCATAAAACTGCTTTCCATGAGATAGCAGCAAGTATTTTGGTACAATAGGGAAATTAGATCTGACAGGACAAAACCACAACCACCCATCACATGCATATTCAAATGAATTTGTGTTCTGCTATTAGTTCTCAACTAACATGTGGTAGAGGTCTATAGCCTAACTCCAACTGTCAGTCCTAACTAAGTAGATCCACTGAATCAATGCTATTTACATAAGTAATAATGTATTGTTCAGCAATTGACTCAATGGGTCTACTCTGGTTGGAACTAGTTATTAGACTGGGGCTATATGTTGCAAATGAAACCAGCCAAATAATTGAGTTTAAAAGGGAGTGAAAATATAACCACAATTAGAGGTATGCAAAATTTCACAATTTACTATCTTACTATCCTAAACAACATTAGCTTTATAGGACCAGCAAATGGATGTGACAACCTCCTGGAGAGTTTCTAAATACAATTTCTATTACAGAAGCTGCAGTGAAATTATTAAATATATTCTTTAGCTATTTACAACAAAATCATCACTTGCTTACTCTATCCATATGCTATGCATTTATCCAATGCAGCATTAGTATTTACATTGTAAATTTGCTACATTTTACTTACTTCAGTTGTTTTGTCCAAATAAGGACCACATGTTACCTCACATGACACACAACAGGAAAGCCTTTTTCTCAGTTCAGCATTCTATCATTATTTTGGCTTTCTCTTTGTCTATTCACTACAGCAAGGAAGCTCATTTCTTAAAGGATTCTAATGAAATGATTTGACCATGTAGGATGAAACAAGGTTAAAATGGGAATGAATTCAGACAACGTAAGGGAAGACTAGTATTTTGCGTTCTCCCCTGACCTCCGTGGTAGAAAATATTGGTTGTAAATATTACTTCTAACAAATGTTGTAAATGTTACTTCCAGTAAAGAATCGAATTGGTTCTGGGGGGAAAGAAGTGTACTGCTATATAACTGAGAAAGTTCTGGTAACAAATTTAAGTCAACTTAATTTAAGTCAAACTGATATCTCTAAAAGTTTTAAAGTAGGTTAAAGGGCTTCAGCAAAAGAACAGACAGCAGCTAAAAATTAATTCTATCACTCACCGTAGTTCATACTATGGGATCCAATTCAGTAAACCATTTCACTACTCCCATTGATCAAAAGCCAACTCTGTGGGCCCTTGGTTCTGCTCAAGAAGTTTACCCCATCTTGTTCAGATATAGCTTACCTAGATATATTCTCCACCCTCTTTGGAGAAGCAACAGCAATAAAAAACTTGCTCAGAAGGAAAAACACTTTCTATGGTATTCTCCTCTTCACTATTAAGCAATGTGCAGCATCATTAAGACTACCTGCTTCTTGCTTGTCAATGAACCAGCAAGCTCTATTCCTGACACATTGCCTTACGTAGGGCACGCATCCATTTTAACACATCAAAAAGGGTATTAATTCAGTTCTTCTGAGTTTCGTTTATACAAGCCCCACCAGATCACACCCTGTTCTGAAATACTCTCATTTTCCAATGTAACAATATAACAAAATGTAACAATGTAACAAAAAAGAAAACAGAAAGTGATTTTGAGTGCACAAATGATATCAGACGACATCACTGATGAGTATTAAGATAGGGATTAAAGGATTCAAAACAGCTGAATTTCTTTTAGTCCCTGTGTTCAGCTGCATTTACACAGCAACATGTGAAAGCCATTCTGTTAAACCACACTAAATAATGTTTCTTTTAATGGGACCTATAAGCTAATTCTTAAAAGACCTGCTGCTACCAGGGCGAGAAAGTGTAAATTTATTATATATCAGAGAAGTCTTAAATCGTTTCATTTTATGTTTTATGAAAAATGTTTCCAAGAAAAAACATGAAGTGTTTATTCTCATATTATTCCACTTTCTTAAAATGTTTGCAAGAGATAAACCAAACATTCTGAACTAAAGACAAACATTTACATTGTTTCATCTGAATCTGTAAACTTAGTCAGTAATCATCCTAAATCAAAGGTGGGTAACTTTGGCTATCTGGGGGCCAAACTTTCTCCCATATCAACTGCCAGATGTAGTACAGGCCTGAAAATTCCTAAGAAGGAAGGAAGGAAGGAAGGAAGGAAGGAAGGAAGGAAGGAAGGCAGGCAGGCAGGCAGGCAGGCAGGCAGGCAGGCAGGCAGGCAGCTGTTAAAATGATTATCTGACAGACAAAGGCAAACAAAACTCTTCATGCTGTACCTGAAACCTAAAACTTCCAACAAAATTTATCTGATTGAGTGTACAAACATAAGGAAAGCTGGTCTATGTTCTCTGACAACAAATATAAAAAGATGGCTGATATTTATTTAGTTCCGAAGTCCCGAAAGACTTGATGCTGTGGGTATCTTACAGTGTGCTAGAGGTGCTTCAATATTTCCACATATTAAGGTCAATCAACTATAAAATATAACCCAAATGTTTGAAGACAATATTTAACAAAACACTGTCAAACCCAAATTTAAAAAGAGTTCTTGCACATTCTAGTAAAGCCATTTTCAATAATTTGTATGTCACGGAAATACAACTGCAGATCTGTTGAATTAGAGCAGGAAGATTTCAGTTTACAGATCTATTTTTTTGTTAGAAAACCCTAGAACCACTGTCAAGAGCCAGGTGAAAAAGACAGCTAGAAATAAATAATTCTGAGCACAAGAATTTCTTCAAGTATCAGAACTAAACTCAGCAGTCTTTTCACACAAAATTCCCATTCCCACTTATGCTAAGAGTTCTCTTAAGTCAGCAGTATAATTTGAAGGCTGGGTCATTTTGTAGGAATAAAAGCTCCATGCTGATCTCCTGAAGATCACCCAGTTAGGAAATCCTGATCCACCTTCAGCCCTTCCCTGATCTAGAGGGAAAGAGAATGTGCACACATTTTGGAACTGTTTCCCACAATCCTTCAATAGGGTTTTGCCAATGTTGGGATCCTTCAGAACTCTCCTGCTTACAGAACCTAAAGTAACATAAGAAAGAATAAGATGTTTGATCTGTGGAATATGACCAAGTTTTATTTCGTTCAGCATAAAGTATGCTACTTTAACAGTTGCTAGGGAAGAAAGGAAGGGTAAAAGGGCTAAAACCCTACAATTAATTCCAATTGAAACAGACTCATTGTATCAATTATTATCAATAACTTTTAAATCAGTGTTACCATCCCATTCATTCAATGACTTTACTCAGGTTGACACTAGGTAATACTTGGCTCAGGGATGAGAATCATGTAGCCCTCCAGATGGTGTTGGATTGCAACTCCCAACAGTCTTTACCATGGCTGTGGTGGCTAGGGTTAGTGGAAGTTGCAGTCCAAAAATTATTGGAAGGGCCACATAATTCCAAGCCCTCATTCAGCCTAAAATTACTCATCACAATAAGCTGA